>OY723255.1:2242676-2477784 GCA_963210315.1 Rhynchopus euleeides
TATTCAGATCTTAATAAGAGAGGAATTTTTTTCGCCAAATCTACCTCCTCCTCCTCTTAGATTAAGACCTTAGTCCATAAACGGCCCAAAAAAGCCCAACATCTGAATCCCCTTAATTAAGGTCTTAAACCTCTTAGTGTAACCTCTTTAAGGTCTTACACTCAGAGGTTAAGACCTTAGTTCGATCTTCAGCAATATTACGTTGACAGCGGGTGAACCCAGCAGGTTCCTGCACACACCCGCCCCCCGCGCCCCCACCACACGCACGTTCGTGCCCCCCCCCCCCCCCACCACACACTCAGTTGACTCCAACACTCACATCCCCCACGAGGACTCTTATTTGCGTGGCAGCAAGTGGCAACATAGTGTGAGAGAAATGCCACACTGCAAAAGTACGCTTGAGTCACAGAGCGGCAGCAGAATACAGGTTGGAGTTTTGCCGCTCAGCGGATCATCTCACGCGGTGTACGCGTGTGCATTGATGGCAGAGACTGCCTCTTCGAAAGAAGCCAGCACATTCTTCGGGATGGTGGTGGGCTGGAGAATGTCGTCCTCCCACTCGACGACTTTCGGCCCAGTCGCAGCAGGATAGCCCTTCCGCAGGGTCCGGTCGAACTGGTTGGGTAGGTCCTGGTTGCAGGCATGGAAGAGGATTCGGGCCCGAGTTGATGCGTGCGCTGCCATGCGGGACGGGGGGAGCACACGGCGCGCGATAGAAAACACGCTGTCACACCCCAGAGTCGATGCAGTCACCGCCAGCAGATCAAGGCACAGAGTACGCAGCGCGCACTCCCCGTAGTTCAGCCAGAAGGAGTCCACATCGCCCTTCATGCCCTCCTTCTTGGAGTGATCCACATACTCTACCCACGCCGCCTCCTCGACTTCACGGAACGCCGGAATCCAGGCAGTGATATCCTGGAAGGACATCAGGTTGTCAGTGTTCCCCATGATCTTGACAGCACGTGGGTTCACGTGTCTCATCGCCTTCCAGTAGTAGTACGACCCCTCCGACTTGTTCCCCCACCACCGCACCTTCAGCTCCTCTGAGAGGACAGCTGCGACTGGGGACTTGGCATCCAGCAGGTCTTCCAGGGACTTCTTTTCCCGCTCGAGAAATTCTTTCTCTTTTTCCGTCTTGGCGTACGCGATGTTGTCAAGGTCCTGAATCTTCCCCTCCATGTCACCCCAAACAGAGTGGCTGTGCGACTTCTTCGAGGGGGTGGTGTAGGAAGCCAGCAGCTCCATGATCGGCGAATTTGCCCGCTCCATCTCCAGCAACTCCTTCTCCAGCCGTGTGACCCCCAGATCCTTGAGCAGCTGGCCCAGCTTCCCCATGCTGGGTGTCGTACTGCCCTGTTGGAGCTCGGTGCTCACGAACACGAACAGCGCCTTCATGCGCTGGCGCACGTGGGTGTACACTTCGATGCGAGACGAGTACCGAGTATCACCTGGGAGGGGGCACTTCACAGCCGGCACCTTCTCCTTTGTGTTGTTCTTTTTTGCAGCGTCGAGAACAGCATGCGCTGCTGGAAGGATATCCTTGAGGGTGGTAGCGGTGGAGACTGCCTCGTTCGGCTGGCGGAGGGCTGCACGGATCTTCCCGGCGCACGATTCGAAGAGATCGGCTTCCTCCTGCGGCGTGCAGTCCTCCCTGAGTTCTTCGACTTCCCCGAGGATGGTCTCCAGCGATGACACAGCAACTCCGGAGAGACACTCCATCTGCACTTCGACCCACCGTCTGTGCCGATACTTGTTCTCATCCCCGCCCAGCAAGTTGTTGAGTAGGCGGGACACCTCGAAGGCGGCACACCCCGGGAACTTCTTCTCCAGGTTGGCCAGCATCCAGGTCTCGCAGACGTCGCCACAGTTGTTCACCAAGTGTGGGACGCACGACACGAAGGGGACACCGAATGCTTCGGCGAGTTCACGGCTTGCAGCTGCGTTGGACCCGCCCTTGTCGGATCTGATGAGGAAGGGGGGGGGCAAGCTGAGGCGCGTCAGCTCGCGCTTGATGTCCTGCGACAGCTCGACCCCGGTCTGGCTCCCCCTCCGCTCCTCCGGACGTATGAAGATCAGCGATGCGGCGAATCCTACAGCGCTGAGGATGATGGCCGTCGCCTTCGTGTCGCCAATCCCACTGTTGTCATGCGACATGCAGTACCTCCCCCCCTTCAGCTTGGCCGTGATGACCTTCTCGCTGTCCTTCGTCAGCTCGTCGCCCAGCTTCTTCACCAGCGGAGCAACCTTCGGGGGGTCCTTGGGGATGCGTGTGCCTGCGAGGCAGGAGAGTACACCCTGCATCGCGCCCGCTGTGATCCCCGTGTAGAGCACCCCTTTCGCGATTTTGTCATGCAGAGCGGTTTCACTCGCTTCAAATGCAGTCACAATTGTGACCTGCCCCTCTTCCCCCTTCTTCTGCCTTGATTTCTTCCCCACGTGCTTGCTGCCGGTGAAGTGGTCCCCCAGGTCGCCTGCCTGGACATGGGGCATCCACAACACCTCGCAGATATCGCAGGAGGGGACCTCCTGAGCCGCTGCGTAAACGCTCGTCAGCTGCTTGGAATTCCTGTAGTGTGATTTGATGTCGCCGACCTTCACGCAGACACAGTCGGTGTGCTTCTTCATCTCCCTGCGGAGAGCATCGCCCAGTACCTTCCTCTGGGAGGGGGCAGGTGGGGGGTCAGCAGGGGGTGCGGCCGGCGCGTCGTCACCAACGTCCTCCGCCGGGGGATCTGCCAGGGCCCCCAGGTCCTGCGCGAGCTGCCTCCTGGCAGCAGTCTTCGCCCCCGCCTTCTTGCCCCGCTTCTTTTTGGGCTTTTCCTCCTCCTCCGTGCCTCTTTCGCCAGCCAGGATGCGGGCCTTGGCAATGGCTGTGGCCAGCTGGGGCTTCGTGCCGGCCGCCTCCACCCCCTCCGCCTTCGCCAGGTCCACCAGAAACGACTTCGCCTTTTTCTGCAGCAACAGGGCTGCAGCATCTACGGCAACAGTTTGTGCCTGTGACAGCTCCGCAGTAATAGAATCCTCATCGGAGTCAGCCGCTCTCTTTGCCATATTGCGGCTGCTTGTGTGTGCCAGGTGTGGAAGTGAGGAACGCGCATACATACAAGCATGCAAAAAAGCGAATGTTATTTGGACCGTGCAGGCTTTTGCAGGATTGGGGGTGGGATGAGAGATTCCTGGGCTGATACCATCCTAGTCCGTCGAGCCGAGGTCAGTTTCTGAGCAAAGATGTTCTGTAACCCCTTCCCAATAGGGAAACCCCTGCAGAAAAACTAAGGTCTTAGAATTAAGAGGTTAAAACGCGGAATCTCTTAATAAGGTCTGAATATATCCATGATCTGAGGCCACTGCGACCATTCCCAGGCCTCGGAAATGAGATTTTTGGCCCTCAAATGGGGTACCGGTCCCCACGAAATTCCGAAAAAAATCATGAAAATCGAAAGGTTCCACGCACCAAATTCTGCCCAAAAATCGTCAAAAATGGACATGTCATATGCAGCAATGGGGCACCAATCACACCCCAAATTTTGCTCAATGATTCCACGGCAAGCCAGATTTTCTGATCAATTAGTTTGTTTGAGCATGTTCCTGGCCCTTGTTTGGAAAGTAGATGACCCCTGGCTGGAGAGGACGGTTGTGCTTGACCGGACGGAGAGAGAACCTTCTCCATAACCACCTCCACTCCACAATGCCACAAGTGGCAGGAAGGCCGGGTGTTACAGGCCTCAACCAGGGTTCCAAGGCTCTCCACTTCCTGGCTGCGTCAGGGATCACCGGGTACAGCGAGCAGGATTCCCTGTCCTGACACCCCAGCATGTGCCACCGGAAGAACCCGAAACAGCAGCCCCCCCCTCATGGGGGTTGCAAGAGGCACGGAAATCGTTCAAATCGGACCAAGTCCGAAAATCCGGCACTTTCTTGGGTACAAATTGCGGTCCGAAATTTTCCGATTTTTTGAAAAAAGGCTAATTCTGTAAGGGGGACCTTTTCGAATTTTTTTTTCGGGCACTTTTTCCACAAGGAAATGTCCGCCCTGTCCGCTACTGTCCACTACCGATTTCAAGGATCCTCCCTTGCATTTTCAAAAAACATAAAATTTGCCCATATTTGAACATAAGATGTACATCTTATGTTCAAATTTCGCTTTTTTATGGCATTTTCCAGTGCCTAGTGGACGCTGTAAACAGAAAAGTCGAATATAAGATGTACCTGGGACCCCCCGTGTATAAGTCCCCCCCCTTACCCCCGTGTTTAAGTCCCCCCGTGGGGGTCTGGCAGGGGGGGGACTTAAACACAGGGGGACCTAAACACGGGGGTGGGCTGGTCTGGAGGGTCATCAGGTGGCCCCTAGGCCCTCCAGGTGCTGTCTGAGTCGAAAAGTGGGGTGCCAAAAGTCCATCCGGACCGGAATTACCCCCCTACGACAGCAGAGGAAGAGGTCTTCTTGGTCTCCACTGTGCCACCCCCGTGTTTAAGCCCCCCCTGTGTTTAGGTCCGCCCCCCCCGTGTTTAAGTCCCCCCCGGCCGAAAATCGCCTCCAGGGGGGGGACTTAAACACGGGGGGTCCCAGGTACATCTTATATTCGACCCCCCCCAGTAAGCACACTCGTGTGAGCGGAAAGCGCCCCACCACAGCTGCAACCCAACGTGCTCTATACACTAACCCCACCCTTCATCAGGCTCAGGGTGTGATCAGTTCAGGGTTTTGTGTGTAGAAGCGTCAACGCAACAAACAAAAGGAAATTCATCAGAGCGGTTGTAGCTGTGAAGTGATAGGGCGCTTTCCAGGTCCAAAAAAACGCAAAGAAAAACTCCTCCGCACTTTTCATCAGAGCGGTTGTAGCTATGAAGATGAGACTCGCCGAAGACGACACTCTCTGTCGACTTCCCACAAACTAACCCGGAAGTGACCAGAGAGACAACGTAAGCGTGAAGGAATTGAAAACGCAAAGCGTTTGGGCACGAGATTATCCCTGCGCTTCATTCTTCGACATCACGACCCCCGCTTGGAGAAGCGTATCCAGTGATGTAGCTTGCAGTGCGCAACTCTGGTTCCAAACACACAACCACACACACAGGGCGCGAAGGCACACAATGGGAACATGCAGGGCATGGTACGAAGGGGTCATCTCGAAGAAGGGCACCGTCTCTGGGGTAGAGCGTGCCCACCGCTCCACGCTCTTCTGGTGCTCGATCCTACTCTTAGGGGCCTGCTGCGGTTCAGCACTTCTAGTTCGGACTTCTCTGACGGTCACTACACTCATCCTCCTCATCGGGATGACGACTGTGTGCCTGTCTGTGCTGGTGCCGCTGATCTGCATGAAGGATGTGTCCAAGCCCACCCTCTTCGTCTTCATCTTCTGGCTCTGCATGTCAATTGCGGGGGCCGATTTGAACGCGCGCATCCGGCTCGATGACAGCCTGTGGGCAGGGTTTGTGCTGGTCACCGACCTGGTGCTGATCCTCCGTCTGGGGAACCGAGCGGCGCTGTGCATCGTGGGAGGCGGTGTGCTGTGGTTCTCCCTCACCATGATGGAGGCCTCCTTCCGTTTCGGCCTCTTCGACCTTCCCGGCCTGGTGGGCCAGGATGCACGGATGGAACGCCACCGTGAGCTCTGTGACTGCACGGCTCCTCCCTGTCCAGAGGAGATATTCCGATCGCTTTGGAACATTGTCGTCTCTGTGTGGATCCTCCTCACAGACTTTGCAGTGACGCGTGGGTTCGCACGGCAGGTGGAGGAGGAACAGGCGTCCATGAAGCGCACCATCGACGCTGTCGGGATGATTGCGGAGCTGCTGGCAGGCTACGACGTGGACATGGTTGACTGCATCCTGCGCGACGCAAAGGACGACATGCCACCCGCAATGCATGCAGTGCTGCTGCGCCTCGGAGACAACCTGCGGATGTACCGCCCCTACCTGCCGCGGTCCTGCCTCCCGCACAGCAATGACGACAACAGTGACAACGTTTCAGTGTCCACCCCTTCGTCACGCATGACCGCAGAGGCAGTGCCCACACCGAGGGCAGTCACCTCACCATGCATTCCACAGAGTGTGCTCAGCAGTCTGAAGAAGGGGCGTGCGTCCATGCTTGTGGTCAACATCTGCCGCACCCTGCACTGTTTGATCAACGAACCCCACCTCTTCGGGACCACCTTCTCTGAAGCGCTGGAAGCAGCCCTCTGCATCGTGCACAGGAACCGCGGGCTTGTGGACCAGTTCGTCGGGGACCGGATCCTGGCAGGGTTCAACACGTGGCACCACTGTGCCACCCACTCCGTCGCAGCCGCCACCTCTGCACGCGACCTGGCCTCCGCGTTGGGTGCTTTCGACGGCAGCGCCGAGGTGGCACCCGGGGTGAGCATCGGTGCGGCCTCGGCAGCGGTGCTGCACGGCGACATGGGGTGCACAGAGATGCGGCACTTCACGCTGCTGGGGGTGCTGCCGCTCGTCGCAACTGCGATGGAGCGTGCGGCACGTGCCTTCCAGGTCCCGGTGGTGTGCAACTCCCAGATGCAGCGCGACGCAGAGCAGATGGTTGCGCTGCGGCTGCTGCCGCGCCACGTGCGCATTGTGAAGGTATCCGCTGTGTGTGGCGACGTGCTGACAGACGTTTCCTGCGATGCAAATCAGACCATTCACAAGGTGTACGAAGCAACAGCTCCAGACGAGGCTGTGAAGGCGAAGAACCCGCCAGAGGAGTGGCTGTACGAGCTGGACCGGTGGCTTGGGGAGGTGCAGCGTTACAACGATTCTGTTGATGCGTATCTGCGAGGCGATGCCGTGGAGACGGCCCTGCGCCATGCAGGCAAGGATGCAGCCGCTGTGGATGCGCGCATCCACAGGCTGGGCAGCAACACACCACTGGTGGTGCACCTGTAGTGCTGCCGTGTATGTATTACACAGGAGGAAATGCACCACAGGTGGCACTGACGGCCCGCTACAATGGTGACGCCCGCCTCGCGCTCGACGTGGACAACCTCCCCACCGTGCTCTCCCTAAATCAAGCGCTCCGCGTCCCTGACTCCGGGGCCTCAGGGCCTGGGTGGATGCGGTCAACAAACCAGTTCTGTTTCTTTTCTTCTGTGTGGGGATTGTTGCACCGTTCAGGAAGTTTTTTGTGTGAAACGCACCGTGCTCACGGAAGGCGTTCAGAACTAAAAAGGTTGCAGTGGGAGCAATGTTTTGTTCGCCTACACTCCACGCCCTAACGTGACAGGTGACCAGAAGGTTGCACAAACAAAACAAAAGAAACCCGCAACCCTTTTTTTTGAGCACATTTATGATGCGTAAAAGTGTAGGAGTGCTTCCGACGATCCTGTTCCTTTTCTGTGTGTCTAGCTATCTCGTGTCCACATGTGCTCCACACCCACATCAAATCATCAGGCTCTAGGGTGGTGGAAGCGTCAACGCATCATTACTGGGGGTGGGGGGGGGGGGGGGCAAATCCACATACACGACGCGCTGGCACGGGCTGAACCGGTTCTGGAACCGGTTCCAGAACCGGTTCTGGAACCGGTTCGGCGGAACCGGTTCACCGGCGAACCGGTTCGGTGGAACCGGTTCCAGAACCGGTTCGGACGAACCGGTTCACCGGTGAACCGGTTCCGCCGAACCGGTTCACCGGTAAACCGGTTCCGCCGGTGAACCGGTTCCAGAACCGACATTTGCGAACCGGGCAAAGTGGGTCCCGACCGGTTGGCCGTGTACCGGTCGGTGGACCGGTATACGGACCTGACCCGCACTGAGTCATCTCAGACCTATGGGTTTCAGTCCCAGTGTCAGATTCAGACCTACTGATCCAGAACCGCACCCTCTCCTTCCACACCAATTGTATCCGCTGCTCATGGGTCCGACTGACGACGATAGCAATGACGATGGCTCCATAGCAAAGATGGCTACCACTGTCAAAGCTCATCTGGAACAGAAACTGTCCCAGATGGAAGTCTCCTGTATAAATACAGGGTTCGGGTTTCCCACGAGTGTAACGCAGATACGTGCAGGTGTGTCAAGAGAGTGTGCAGCTCACAGCAGTTCCTCATCCTTGGTTCTGAACCCCACAGTTCTTCGAATCACAGTGACAACAGGGAGGCCAGATCCAAAGATCAGGCTTTCCCAGACGCGGTTCAACTGGTGACGACCGTTGTTGAGAGACCGGAGCGGAGGTCGACGTCGGCTTATCTCATGCTACGGCAGGGGTGAGGACTCAGCCGCCACCCCGGGTGGTTTGCAGGTTGAACAGGTTGTGTGGTTCCATTGATCAACATAGGTCGGCCTGTCTGATAAGACTCAGCCACCCTGCGGGTCAATTTATTCTAAAAAGGCGCCCTTTTGACCAAAAGGCAAAATTTCCTCCCATCATGCTCCCGTACCACAGAGGCCTGCCTCTGTGTATGTGTACGTTTTGCGATGACGGGGTGTGGAACCTGGCGTAGACCGAGCTACAACACAGGCGCCGTGGGTCAATTTTTTTTAGAAAAGGCCTTGACCAAAGGCATCCCCCTAACACTTAATTGCTCTGCTTCAACCTGAACCGACCCTCTAGGCAGCGTGAGGTGGCTACGTCGAGCCACTTCGTGGACAGCTGCAGTACCCTTCCCTTGTGTTCCTCTGTCAGGGGAACAACACAATAGCAGCATACGTATTGTTTCATTTCAGTCAGCCAAGGAAAGTCGAGGAGTTCGAGCCGTTGAACAGTAACCAGAGGATGACAAGCAGGTTGAATATGCAAGCAGTGATCTCCTGTGTACCCTTGGACCCACATTAAACTCGAACTGAAGCCCTCAGTCGTCCTTGACCAGATTCAGACCCGCTTTTCCAGAACCGCACCCCCTCCCTCCACTCCAAGTGTATCCGCTGCTCATGGGCCCACGTGACCACAAAGACTTAATCGTGACTCCATAGCAAAGATGGCTACCACGCTCAAGACCATCTGTGAACAGACGGTGGTCTCCTGTTTCCAGGGGTATGGAATTACCACGAGTGTAATGCAGGTACGGTAGGTGTGTCAAGAAGGTTTGCAGCTCACAGCAGGTCGTCATCTTCGTTCTGAACCTTGGTTCTGAAGTCGACAGCTCCTCAAGTCGGAGGCACACAAAGGATGGGTTCCGCAACTGTCCAACTATCTACAGACTCACAGCCCAGAAGGTGCAGTCCAGGTTCCACAGAGCAAATTAAATGTTAGCATTTCTGCACAACTACCGTATCGCAAATCGCAGCGGCGGTAGAAGTGACTGACTCTAAAACGGCGAGGTATCAGTCTTGACGCTGGAAAATTCCGTTCGGAAATACCAAACACATCCAGAAAGTGGAAGGAATGGGCGCCAAGATGATGCGAACGATTTTTGGGGGGAGGGGGTGGACTGCCCTGTATCGTGATACCCGTGAGGGTAAAAAAATACAGGGCAGGGAGGCACAGGCGCAGGCACAACAGAGGCAATACATAGGCAGGCACCAATGGGAAAAGCGACCTCTTCTGGGACAGGCTGGGGAGGGGGGTGGGGAGGGCGGCGCTGGGGCGGCTGCATGCGGTACCTGCGGTTCCGGTCCGGATTTTCGTCCGGACCGGTGCCGCATTTGAGGGGCAAGAATCTGATTTCCGAGGCCCGGGAATGGTCGCAGTGGCTTCAAATGGCCAAAAACGTTCAATTTACCCCCCGGAAAGCGCCCTATCACTTCACAGCTACAACCGCTCTGATGAATTTCCTTTTGTTTGTTGCGTTGACGCTTCTACACACAAAACCCTGAACTGATCACACCCTGAGCCTGATGAAGGGTGGGGTTAGTGTATAGAGCACGTTTGGTTGCAGCTGTGGTGGGGCGCTTTCCGCTCACACGAGTGTGCTTAAAAAAAATTCGAAAGGGTCCCCCTCAGGGCTGTTCCTAACTGGGGGGCTTGTTCCCCACTTTCAGGATTCTGAACTTTTTTTCTAAGAATTTTTGTAAGGGGAAAAAAAGTTTTTTTCTAAGAATTTTGTTAGGGGATTTTTTTCTAAGGTTGTTTCGCAGAGGAAAAAACCTTTTCTAAGTTTTCCCCAGTCGACAGGGCGCGCACAAGGATGGAAGGGAAGTCTGTCCCACGTACCGTTCGCCTTGCTGGCCAACTGGAGAGCCAGACGTTCACTACCGTGGCCTCCGGCGGCTGGGGGGCTCCGCCCCCCAGACCCCCCTGTGGCGTACGTCTCGTACTCAAGTCCTTCGAATCCCATCAGGTCGGGGTCCAACCACTCCAGTCGCCTCTGAGGACGCAGCCAACTCGCACAGAATCTGTACGCCCACACGAACAGATGTTCGCTACCGTGGCCTCCGGCGGCTGGGGGGCTCCGCCCCCCAGACCCCCCATGTAGCGTGTGCCCGTCCATCTATCTCACTTCCCTGGGTACAGTGCAGCGTAGGAGGTCAGCGCCGCATCCATGAAGCGCTTCTTCGAAGCCTGACTGACATCGGACAGGAGGTCGGGCTTCCCCACCTGGGAGGTACACTTGCCGCGTTCGCGACATGCGTGACACGCGACACGCTACCTGAAACGTGAGTGTGCCTTGCTAACACGGGCATTTCAACGGTCTGCCGACGACCGTTCCCCAAACCAGTAAACCAGCAGTTTTGGAAAATCGGAGAGATCACCCTACTGCGCTGAATATGGTGCGCACCACTGCAAAAATCCCCGGGAGCTTTTGGGCTTTCAGACCTGAAGGGGCCAGCAGGGCCAGCGTCGGGGAGTGGCAGCTTTGTAACTGTCCTCCAGCTGCTGGCATGTCCAGCCCTGCGAGAGTGCCAAGGTGTATTGAGTCCCTGCGGAGCACAACCCCCGATGAGAACGAGTGCCAGATGATCCTCATTCATTTTCAGCTGTAACGCGCATGAGGGGCACTCTCTGCCGCAAGCATCTCTGGGCATCACTCGAGAGCTGTCAATGATGACGCGGAGAGAAATCAGAGAAAAAGTCCCGCCTGACGGGCACGCGCCTGGAAACTGTGGGGGGGCGAGCAAAAAATCCCTTGTAAAAATTCTTAGAAAAAACCTGGTTCCCCGACCCAAAAAACCTGGAAAAAGGGCTCGTTCCCCGCCCAGGCCTGGTCCCCCTATAGAAATCCAGTCAGGACTGCGTGAACCGGTTCTAGAACCGGTTCGCGAACCGGTTTCTGCCAGTTTCTGCATGCGGTACCTGCGGTTCCGGTCCGGATTTTCGTCCGGACCGGTACCGCATTTGAGGGGCAAGAATCTGATTTCCGAGGCCCGGGAATGGTCGCAGTGGCTTCAAATGGCCAAAAACGTTCAATTTACCCCCCCGAAAAAAAAATTCGAAAGGGTCCCCCTATAGAAATCCGGTCAGGACTGGGGGAACCGGTTTCAGAACCGGTTCTGGAACCGGTTCGTGAACCGGTTCCGGAACCGGTTCCAGAACCGGTTCTGAAACCGGTTCACGAACCGGTTCCGGAACCGGTTCGTGAACCGGTTCTCGAACCGGTTCTGAAACCGGTTCCTGCAAACCGGTTCACGAACCGGTTTTTGCCAGTTTCAGAACCGGTCCCAGCCGGTTCTGAACCTGTCCTCAACCGGTTCGGATTTGTCAGTAACCGGTTTGCCGTTGTGATTTCAACCGGTTCCCAAGGAACCGGTTACTGTTTTCAAACCGGTTCAGGAGATTTCTGCCAGCGCGTCGTGTATATACGATCCGCACGGAGTCCGGAAAATGCAATGGAACCCGAAAATCGCGACTCCACCAGGTCGGAAAATTTCCCGCCTGGGAAAGTGTCACTGCGCTTTGGTTTCTTTTTTTAATTTATACCATCCAAAACACAGCGCAGCATTGTGTATAGGAGGAAATACGATACTAGAAAGGACTGGCGTCATCACCTCTGTCATGTTTCCCTTTCTTCGTGCTCCACCACACCTTCTGTACTTCAGACAACACAAACACACAATAGCCGGTCGTGAGATTTGTGCAGAGGAGTGGTGGAAGCGGTCAACAAAACATTTTTCTGACCAAAATAGACCTGGCCACCTGTTCCTTGATTGCTGCCACAGCTGAGCCGTGAGCTCCAGGTGCAACCTCACAAAGGCACTTCCACACAAGCGCCCCCGCAGCTGTCTTGCGCTCCAAGAGCACAACCAGCTGTTTTTTCGTGACTCCACAGGTGACCTTTGCATCGCCAGCCGCGCTTTTTCTTCGTGACTTCACAGTCGAGCCCTGAGCTCCAGGAAAACCGCACACACCACTAGCCGTTCCTTGTGCCTCTTTAGTATGCCCTGAGCCTAGGAGCCCATCACAGGAAAAGAAGACCTCTGCACCGCGAGCCGTTTCTTCCTGCGACTCCACAGCGGGCCCTGAGCTCCAGGAGCTGATGTGCATTAGATTAAGACGTGCACCATTTGCTGCTCGTTACGCGACTCCACAGTGAGCCCTGAGCTCCCGGATCTGACCGCAGGAGAGGACCATGAGCTGTTCGCTTCGCGACTCCACAGTGGGCCTTGAGCTCCCGGAGCATGAGAGTATCACGAGCTGTTCGCCTGCGACTCCACAGTGAGCCCTGAGCTCCCGGAGCTGACCGCATGAGACGACCATGAGCTGTTCGCTTTGCGACTCCACAGTGAGCCCTGAGCTCCCGGAGCATGAGAATGTCACGAGCTGTTCGCCTGTTCGCCACAGTGAGCCCTGACCTCCCGGATCTGACCGCATGAGAGGACCATGGGCTGTTCGCTTCGCGACTCCTCAGTGGACCCCTGAGCCCCCGGAGCATGAGTATGTCACGAGCTGTTTCACCTGCGACTTCACGTGAGCCCTGAGCCCCCGGAGCTGACCGCACGAGAGGACCATGGGCTGTTCGCTTCGCGACTCCACAGTGGGCCCTCGAACTCCCGGAGCATGAGAAGATCATCAGCTGTTCGTTCGCGACTCGACCCCCCAGGGCCCCCTCCGATTCGGACCCGCAGAGAGGTGACAACCTGTCTCGCAGGGTTCTGGGTCCAGCACGGCTCCTCCAGAGAGATGCTCGCAGAGAAGGATGCGATGCGGCTGACGACCGTCACTGTGCGCCGCATCGCGAGTTCCTCGCGGAGCAAGACCTGGACAGTGCGGAGGAGATCCTCGGGGGCTGGGCTTCGCCTCCCAGGGGTGACGAGCGCCCTCTGTGATAGCGTGGATAACCGGCGGTCGTATCAGCCGCATATGCCGGATTCAGCGTTTGAGGTGCTGCAGAGCGCGAGGGGGTTCAACCGGGTGCAGCGGGCGCGGGTTGTCCCCGGGACAGGCGATTCACAGACTGAGCCGAGTGGTTTCACAGACATCCGTGCATCGGCATCGATACAGGAGAGGCGGCACCTGATGCCACGAAACGCGCCAGCCGTGTCCAAAATGGGAACAACCCACGAGTCCCTCGGGAGGGGGCGGGTATGAGGTGAACACTACCGGCGACTCCTTCGGTGACCTGCCGTTGCACCGCAGCAGGGGTTAACTTTGCACTGCGGATGCACGAGTCACTCTTCACCGTCCCCTGACACCCGTGCGGGTTGGGGTGAACAGCGGACCGGTCGCCTCGGAGGAAGTCGCTCTCACAAGCGTGTCGACTTCTTCGGGCGCACCGTGGACGTCGCGGTGCGGCCGGAGGGTGTGGGCCACTCGGGTGCGGTGGCCCTTCGCGTCGACCTGTGGACCTGCCTCCCTGCAGTGTCGGCCCCCCGAGGAGATGGCGCTGAAGGGGGTGAAGCAGGTGGTGCTGACGACCTGCATCTGGCCCGAAAATCCTGAAGTCCCACAGTGAGCCCTGAGCTCCCGGAACACGAGAAGACCATCAGCTGTATTGCCGGCAATTCCACAGCGGCCGAAGCTGGCCGCACGAGAAGATCATGAGCTGGTCGTTCCCCGACTCCACAGTGAGCCCTGTGCTCCCGGAGCTGATCGTGATTAGATGAAGACCTCTACACCACTCGCTGCTGCGCCTGCGACGCCACAGCGGGCCCTGAGCTCACCAGGAGCACCCGCGCGCAAACATTCACCACTCGTGATCCATGAACACCAGAAGCTGTTCGTCGGAGAAGAAGTCCTGTCCGGCACTAGCTGTCCGCCCTGCGACCCCACAGTCGAGCGGGAGAGACTTGGGTTTCCTGAGCTCCAGGAGGTGAAGACCTCCACGAGCCGCTCTTCTTCGACGCCACAGCCGAGCCCGAGTTCCAGGAACATCCGCGCATCTGACTGTTCCTTGCGACTCAACAGCTGAGCTGTGAGTAACCATCCCACACAACTAGTCATTAGTTCATCTGGAGCTCATCGCATGAGAGGAACCCCCGTTCTACCGGCCATCTTCTGCGATTCCGCAGCTGACCTGTGCCCCGAGGGCAAACCCCATGAGCAGAAGACCTCATACACAACTGGGCGTTCTCTCCGTACCACTCTACAGCTGAGCCGTGAGCTCCGGGAGGAACCTTCCGCAGAAGTAGCCGCTTCCTGCGCAGCCGAACCGAGGGCTCCAAGAGCCAAGCCCACCGAAGTTCACCTCTGCATCGGAGCGCCGCGGATGATCTCCAAGGTGCCGGTCTCGAGACCAGGCGTTTTTTGCATTCGACCTGCTGCCACTCAACGCGCATCCACAGAGATCTAAATGGGGAGGCAATGCGTCAAAAATGCCTTTTCCGCTGCGTTGCACACCCAAGGAACCCTAACGGGTCAGGATCTCCACACAACTGCATCACGCCGCAAACCTCGTCGGGTTTTCTCCACCGCCGATACAATGTGGACATCGCCGGTTCCGCACACCGGGTTTCTTCAGCCACGGGAATTTCACCAGGGGCCTCAAGGAGGCCGTGTCGAGGCAAGCTCTCCTGACAAACAACGGGCGAGGTCGACAAGACAGTTTGTTGGGACACGTTCCCTCTTCCTTCTGGCACTGGCGGTCCAGCCCCCCAGGGTGAGGGTTGCGAGGGTCTTCTTGTGGTTCTGCGCCTCAACGCGAAAGCCACCATTTGGCTGGAGTCCGACAGAAGCCGCTGCACCGAGCAATACGAACGTGTGTCAACTGTGGCAGGTCACGGTCCGGTTGATCTCCGCCGCGCCCGCCTGGGCGATATCTAACCACAGAACAGATGTCACCCCTTCTTACGTGGGAAACGTTCACGCAGGTACTGAGGATGAACAAATGGAGAGTTCAATGGAGTGTTTTCACCCCACTCCCTCCTGGCGAGGCGCAATGTACTACCGAACTACTCTCGCGGCACGCAGCAAGGAAGCGTTCAGGCGCTCATCACCTTGATGACGAGAATCCGAAGGCGAGGGGTCAGCAACACGAACGTGAACATACAGCAAAGCTGCAAAACTCCCCTATCATGTACCGAAGCCGGTTTTTTCGGCACCGCAACAGATTGACTGTTTTCCAACCGAAGTACGACAGTCGAGGGCGTTTTCTGAACAACACGCGTCGTATTGGACACTGACACAACCCACAGCGGCCCCGCGCCATGGGCGACAAGGGACTGGACATTTTGTTTCCGTTATGGGTGCTGAGTCGAAAATTTCCGGGACAATCCGCAGCGCACCCACCGCGGAGGCCGAAACCCGCAGAGGTGAAAGAAGACACGACCTGTTACGTCCAGCCCGATGCGCAGCTCAAAAATCGGAGAGTGACCGACCCCATCGCGAACACAGATACGTAAGCTCCCCATCTTCCCCGAAAAGAGGGCCTCCCCAACCGCCGGAGTTTTTTCTCGAGGCGCCGGGCGTCATCTCACCGACACCCCTCCCCGTACCGACGGGAGGAGGTTAAGGTGTTGACCGTGTTGGTGAAAGCCGACCCTGAAGAACTGCGAGCCTCCACGGGTTAACAAGAGGAACGAACGGCGGCGGATGGGGGTTTTATCGAACGACGCCCGAAGGCAAAAATATATCATGGTAGTCCTGAGATGCGACTCCCAAGGTGCATGTACCCATACGTCACATCCTCGACAACGACTGGGTCGTCGCGCCTGACTTCGGTACAGGTGTATGGGACGGCCCTATCGCGCCGAAAGGGCAGCACATCGGATTATCAACTTCATCATGTCCCGGCAAGCACTGGCCACCTTGACCAGCTTCATGGGGCGCCACCAGTCACCGGGTCGACGCAACGGTTTCCAGCGCTAGGCTTCGAGCTCGACCTCACCACCGTTTTTCCGGTCCGCACCAAGTGGGCACGCTCATCAGGCGACAGACGACGCAGACCACAGCGTCAGCAGGGTTCTCGACATACGAAGGTTCAACGACCGAGTCCAAGCCCTTATCTACAGCGCGGATCTGACCGACACCCGCGGGCACAGAGCCCCAGAAGCACATGGCGTTTGCGCTACTTCGAGGCCGGCGTCTAGCAGGACACCGTCTTCGACCGCAGCAATACCCTCGACAGGTACGAAAGCCTGAGATGTGAAGGATCCGGCGCCCCCATCGCGGGGGCGCCCATGGCCGCACAGCGAGCCGACTCCTCACGCGAAGGACAGTGACTACAACAGCCGTACCCTCTCTTCCTAAAATTAAGCGCTTCGCGTCCCTGAGGGTCCTGGGTGGAAGCGGTCAACAAAACATTTTTCTTCGTTCCATTTTTGTGTTTCCATAGCGCCAAGTAAGATATCGACAGAAGGACGTCTAGTACGCGTATTTATACCATCCAAAACACAGCGCAGCATTGTGTATAGGAGGAAATACGATACTAGAAAGGACTGGCGTCATCACCTCTGTCATGTTTCCCTTTCTTCGTGCTCCACCACACCTTCTGTACTTCAGACAACACAAACACACAATAGCCGGTCGTGAGATTTGTGCAGAGGAGTGGTGGAAGCGGTCAACAAAACATTTTTCTTCGTTCCATTTTTGTGTTTCCATAGCGCCAAGTAAGATATCGACAGAAGGACGTCTAGTACGCGTATTTTGCGTTGACGCTTCCGGATGCCATCGCCCGGACCTGCCAAGGACGGCACCACCCTGGCCATTGCCGTTCAACCCTCACTCGTCAGGCTCCCCGACCTGTCCCGCTGATGAAATCGCCCTCGTTCGAAACCTTGATCTACCACTAGAAGCGCACCCATAGGTGTCGCGCTTGTAGGCTCGCTCAGTGACACCCCGGTAGGAAGTCTGTCACTCCTGATGGCTGCTTTTTATCTCGCTCTCGCTAGTGACACTCCCCGCCTCGATAAGTCGTACGCTTTCACACTCACACGCCTGCTGATGGTGGTGTCGTGAGTGAGGAGCACAAGGGCACGAACAAGCACGCGACACTTTCCGCCCACATCGAAGTGTGCTGCACACACCCCCCGCTTTTTCAGTACACAAGAACGACACAAGAAGTACTCAAATCTCACTTTTTTAGGAGGAAATGGAACAGGGAGAAAGCAGGTACGATTTGAGTTTACGGCACGCGCAGTGCCGTAATTGCCGAGCACATCTCACCTCATCACAGGTCGAGGTGTGTGCGTTTCACCACAATCTCTCCCCTCCCCATTCCCCCGTGTTCAGTGACACGTGTCGATAGTGTTCCATTTTGCTAGCAACGCAGGAACCTTTGCTATGCAGATCATGCAGGACACACCACACCCGCAGCAGGCGTGTGGGGTGTTCTCGCGATCGACGAACACCCGCTGGTTCTTCTCTCCCCTTTCTGACTTGCAGACACATAGTTTCTTCCGTGTGGTGAGGGTAGCAACGTGGGAACGTATTTTAAATCTGATCACAGGGGTATTTCTAATCCCCTGTCCCACAAATACCCCTGGGCTCAGAGTGGTTACACATCCCTACGAGACTACACGTGTACTTCCGTGCACATATCGCTCTGGGGGAGGGACGTCACCTTTGCAGTTTTTCATCGTGTGCAGATCGCGGTACGTCCCCAGTGGGGTCTTGCGCACGCCAGCGGGGATGTGCATGAGCGGTGCAGAAGAGGGCAGATGATTGACGCAGAAGGATCCACACACACACCCGCCCCTCGCCCCAATTGAGCGACACCCGCACACCGCGCAACGCTAACCTGCCAGAGTCGTGATTGTGCCGCGGTAGAGTCAGTCCCAACCTGGCCAGTCCTGGGGCTTGCGGTGCGCGACTCTGGTTTCAAACGCACCCACACACGCACACCACGGCTTGCAAGTCACCATGGAATTTTGCAAGACGCATCGCATGGGCCGGTGCGGGGACTGCCACAGCAGTGCGAAATCACTCACACACTGTTGCGGCACGCACCACGCTGGCTATGCCTCACGCCCTCCTCGGAGTGGCACTGAGTTGGCCCCACACTCTAACCCGAGTGGGGCATCCGCTGTGACGTAGGGGTGGGCGGGGAGTGGGCACAGATCCGCGCAGGGTTACCCACTTAAAACCACTATCACTACACGCACACCAAGGCACACAATGGGAACATGCAGGGCATGGTACGAAGGGGTCATCTCGAAGAAGGGCACCGTCTCTGGGTTCCAGCGCACCCACCGCTTGGTGCTCTTCTGGTGCTCGTCCCTCTTACTTGTCGTCTGCTGCGCTGCATCTGTCATATTCTCTTCTATCACGAGCGCCGGGCTCATCATGTTCGTCGGGATGACGACTGCCTGCCTGTCTGTGCTGGTGCCGCTGATCTGCATGAAGGATGTGCCCAAGCCCACCCTCTTCATCTACCTCTTGTGGCTCTGCATGTCAATTGCGGTCATCGATTTGAACGCGCGCATCCGACGCCACGACAGCCTGTGGGCAGGGTTTGTGCTGGTCACCGACCTGGTGCTGATCCTCCGTCTGGGGAACCGAGTGGCGCTGTGCATCGTGGGAGGCGGTGTGCTGTGGTTCTCCCTCACCATGACGGAGGCCTCCTTCCGTTTCGGCCTCTTCGACATGCCTGGTCTAATGGACCAGGATGCACGGATGGAACGCCACCGTGAGCTCTGTGACTGCACGACGCCTCCCTGTCCAGAGGAGATATCCCGATCGCTGTGGCACATCGTTCTCTCTGTGTGGATCCTCCTCACAGACTTTGCAGTGACGCGTGGGTTCGCACGGCAGGTGGAGGAGGAACAGGCGTCCATGAAGCGCACCATCGACACTGTCGGGATGATTGCGGAGCTGCTGGCAGGCTACGACGTGGACATGGTTGAATGCATCCTGCGCGATGCAAAGGACGACATGCCACCCGCAATGCATGCAGTGCTGCTGCGCCTCGGAGACAACCTGCGGATGTACCGCCCCTACCTGCCGCGGTCCTGCCTCCCGCACAGCAATGACGACAACAGTGACAACGTTTCAGCGTCCACCCCTTCGTCACGCATGACCGCAGAGGCAGTGCCCACACCGAGGGCATGCATTCCACAGCGTGTGCTGGGCAGTCTGAAGAAGGGGCGTGCGTCCATGCTTGTGGTCAACATCTGCCGCACCCTGCACTGTTTGATCAACGAACCCCACCTCTTCGGGACCACCTTCTCTGAAGCGCTGGAAGCAGCCCTCTGCATCGTGCACAGGAACCGCGGGCTTGTGGACCAGTTCGTCGGGGACCGGATCCTGGCAGGGTTCAACACGTGGCACCACTGTGCCACCCACTCCGTCGCAGCCGCCACCTCTGCACGCGACCTGGCCTCCGCGTTGGGTGCTTTCGACGGCAGCGCCGAGGTGGCACCCGGGGTGAGCATCGGTGCGGCCTCGGCAGCGGTGCTGCACGGCGACATGGGGTGCACAGAGATGCGGCACTTCACGCTGCTGGGGGTGCTGCCGCTCGTCGCAACTGCGATGGAGCGTGCGGCACGTGCCTTCCAGGTCCCGGTGGTGTGCAACTCCCAGATGCAGCGCGACGCAGAGCAGATGGTTGCGCTGCGGCTGCTGCCGCGCCACGTGCGCATTGTGAAGGTCTCCGCTGTGTGCGGCGACGTGCTGACAGACGTTCCCTGCACTGCGAAGGAGACCAGCATCTACAAGGTGTACGAAGCCACTGAGGCCCCCCACGAACTGTGCGATAACCTGCCCGAGGAGTGGCTGTACGAGCTGGACCGGTGGCTTGGGGAGGTGCAGCGTTACAACGATTCTGTTGATGCGTATCTGCGAGGCGATGCCGTGGAGACGGCCCTGCGCCATGCAGGCAAGGATGCAGCCGCTGTGGATGCGCGCATCCACAGGCTGGGCAGCAACACACCACTGGTGGTGCACCTGTAGTGCTGCGGTGTGTTCACACGGGATTCCCAATCCAACATTCCCAGTAAGTAAATGCTGCCCGTTTGTTGATTTTTAAATCGCAAAAACTGCCAACAACCGGCCCCCCCTGTGACTGGTACAAGACGAAAATTGCGGCATTTTTAGCCTAAAACATCATTGTTTCGGCCCCAGGGGGAATTATTAGATATTCAGCTGAATTCTGGGGTTTTGTTGGAGTAGCGAAGACGTGGGAAGAAGTGCCCCAGAAAAAAATCCACGGTACCTACAACAGCAAATTAATAGTCTTGCCAGGCCCGATACATTGTATCAGCGGTCTCTCGTGACTTCTGTACAATGCAGGCCCGGTCATCCCGCATTGCCAATGCTCCTCGAGAAGAAGTCTCAGGGAGAGCCTTGATTCTCCTCTCACTGCCTGATGACCTGTGGAAGGGCTCACGCGCTTTGCCGGTTCTGCCCTGCCTTGTTGATGTTCATTACCCGCCATCCACAGCCGTGTGGGTGTGGAAAAGTGCCAGCAAAATACACACACACACACACACGCACCCGCCACAATCAAACGGCACCAAAACCAAAAGTGCAATATTTTTCAAAGCGCATGGGGGACACTTTTCAGCCGTCCCTTCCCCTTCCCCTCTCCCTGTGGCAGCTGCTGTCAAGCGAAGAGGGTTATGATTTTCCTGGCCCTACGAGCCTCGTTTCTTGCGTCCTGAAGGTTCTGGCTGTTTCTTGCGTTTCTACGGATCTTGCGACACCCACTCCACACCACTTCATTTGGACCTGGAGCGGTGCACACAAATGGTTGTGGGGCTCTGTGTCAAACTGTATTCGTCCGTCTCCATTTTGTGAGGCGCCTCGCGTTTGTACACTTCCGGGCGAAGGGCCCCGGGGTCTGCGTTGGAACACGACCGTATTTCCACGCCTGGGATTCGACCCTCCTGCCCGCGAGATGGGAAGCCACCTTTCCCATCACTCCGGTGTGCTCGCAGCGGAAGAGTCACGGGATTCTTTCAGAGAGGGACAGCGGGTACGGTTCCCGCGCTAACGAGGCGCGGTGCCGGCACGCTCACCCAAGAAAAAAATCAGGGGGGTGTTTCTTGTTGACACGGTGGACATTTTCACTTGTTCGGAAACATATCGTCCCACTTGTTTGTGGGGTTACTCGAGGCCTCCGGCGAGTCAGCCGACTCGTCGCCCGCACCGCTCGATGACAGTTCTTCCACCACCCCCCCTACCCCGCCCTTCGACTCTTCCACACCGGGGCACCCCCCGCCCGGGAGCGGCGGGCTGTAAACCTTCTGGTTGGCACAGCCCTGCTGGCAAATTCGACGAGCAACACAAAACAGAACAGCGCAGCTCTGCTGTGTGGCTGCGCTCCTCTGCAATAGGAATTCAAACAAAGGGGGGGCCCTCGCTACCAGGTGTGACTGGGTGAGAACAAGTGAGCCACGGCCCACTTCCCCTCGCTGACTGACGAGCTGTGACTGGTAGCGAGGGCCCCCAAAGGGCAGGGTCTCTCTCTCCCCATCTATGGGCCCAGCAAAGGGAGCCTGGTTTCTGCAAACCTTCTGGTTTTGCACCCCGAGCCTCCACCGCAAAGGCTGCGGGTGTTGCTATTTTTTTGATACCTGGGACCCCCCGTGTTTAAGTCCCCCCCCTGGAGGCGATTTTCGGCCGGGGGGGACTTAAACACGGGGGGGGCGGACCTAAACACAGGGGGGGCTTAAACACGGGGGTGGCACAGTGGAGACCAAGAAGACCTCTTCCTCTGCTGTCGTAGGGGGGTAATTCCGGTCCGGATGGACTTTTGGCACCCCACTTTTCGACTCAGACAGCACCTGGAGGGCCTAGGGGCCACCTGATGACCCTCCAGACCAGCCCACCCCCGTGTTTAGGTCCCCCTGTGTTTAAGTCCCCCCCCTGCCAGACCCCCAGGGGGGGACTTAAACACGGGGGTAAGGGGGGGGGACTTATACACGGGGGGTCCCAGGTACCATCCAAAACACAGCGCAGCATTGTGTATAGGAGGAAATACGATACTAGAAAGGACTGGCGTCATCACCTCTGTCATGTTTCCCTTTCTTCGTGCTCCACCACACCTTCTGTACTTCAGACAACACAAACACACAATAGCCGGTCGTGAGATTTGTGCAGAGGAGTGGTGGAAGCGGTCAACAAAACATTTTTCTTCGTTCCATTTTTGTGTTTCCATAGCGCCAAGTAAGATATCGACAGAAGGACGTCTAGTACGCGTATTTTTGCACACAACACACCCATGTGGTAAGGGTGGAAGCGTCCAATGCAACTCTCACAGTACAGAGGCCAGAAGGGCCCCGTAGTATTTTGTTGTTTTGGGTGTTCCCGCGATCGACGAATACCCGTCGCTCTCCTCTCCCCCTTGCTGTGCAGACGAACGCTTCGAAGTCTGACCAGTGTTCTTCGTCATCATTTATGATTCGTAAAAGTGTAGGAGTGCTTCCGACGATCCTGTTTCTTTTCTGTGTGTCTAGCTATCTCGTGTCCACATTGTGCTCCACACCCACATCAAGGCAGCAGGCTATATGGGGTGTGGTGGAAGCGTCAACGCATCAAATAAGGAAGAAGGGACGATGGTTGCTGCGCTTTCTGTTTCGCTTTTGTAAGTTCGGCATCGCCAGCTCAGGAAACGTTTCACAGTGCGGCTCCTTGCGAACACACGGGCAACGGTGAGTGGGTTCACATTCCCGGCAGCCTGCGTGGGGGTATTCGGCTTTCGAAGTTCGAAGAAGATGCGGTGCCCTTGTTGTTACTCACCCAACCCAACCCACTCCAGGACAAACCCCCACCCCCACCCCCCCCCCGCTCCCTGCTGGGTCGGCCATCGGCACTCGCCATGCAGCCCCCCAGCCCACACCACCAGGCGAGCGGCGTCGGTTTCCTGCGGATAATCCTGCAGGCGTTGCTCTGTGTAGGCGTGGCTGTGATCTGCTTGCTGTCCTCCAACCCGCTGCGCCTGGGCACCTGGCAATCACGCCGCTCGCCGGCAACGGGAGGCGCAGCAACACCACTGCGATACAATCTAGGCACTGTGACGATAGTGCGCGGGTTGCCCACCCCCCTGCCAAGCCCACTCGCGGGATTTGCACCGCACCCCTCGCCGCTTGTGGCGAATGCGACGGCGAATATGTCTGCCGCAGTCGATCTGGGGACCCGCAACCACCTGGGCTTCGTGCCTCTTGAGTGCCTGTCCAGCAGAACAGTGCTGCCGATGCACGAAATCGCGAAGGTGTACCGGCATAAACTACAGCGGGACTTCCTGGAGAGCTACGGTCTCTCCGAAGCTGCGATGACCCTGGGCAGACCAGGGGGGGCCCCGCTGCCGCCAGCACCCCCCGGGAAGGAGGTCCCCGCTGCCAACACCAGATATTGCGTCCACCACCGGAGGGTTGAGTTTGTGCCCCGCGCTTTCGACGCCCAGCCCCCCGTGGCAAACTTCACGACGCTGTCGAAGTGTGGCATCAGGGAGTTCATCAAGGGCGTGTCGGAGGGCGGTGTGTGGCACAACGGGACAGGCAACCGGGCAGATGCGGATGCCACATATGCCGTGGAGGGGTGTGAGATGACGCCGAATCTGACGCGCGATGCGATCCTCTCGGCGCTGCGGGGCAGGCGGATCGTCTTCTCCGGGGACTCGATGGTGCGGCAGATGTATTTGCGTCTGATTGAGCTGATACGCGTGGACCGCCCTGCCCTGGAGCCTTTCCTCGACTTTGCCGAGCATTTCTACCACGAGAACAGCTACTATGCGGCGAATCGGACCGCGGATGCGCTCGTCATCGGCAGGGATTTTCCGCAGGCAGGCAGGCTGCCCATTCAAGATCCCGTCCTGGAGCTGCTCTTCGTCTGGGACCCCCAGCCCAACCAGTACAGCAAGCTGCCTTTCACGTTGCTGAATACAACCGACATCATCGCTGCCCATATGTATTGGTGGACCGAAGCCCAGGGGTTCTCCAGCATCGACAGCTACGTCAGCGAGGTGGGTGACTTCATGAGGAATGCGACGGGGGGTGTGCGGTTCTTCTACATGACGACGCCGCGGGCCCTGCCCCCGTCGGCCATCGGGAATCTGCACGCCCGCAACGCCTACGTCAAGAGCAAGTGGGACGAGCTCCGCCACCCGCAGGTGAATGTGCTCGACTTCGCGTCCTTCACCTCGAAGAGATCCTTCCCCAGGACACGGGACGGGATGCACTACCAATGCAGCTTCAGGCGGGGCTACCCGAAGGCCATCAAGCTCCGGAAGTCGAAGATCCTGGATGGGGGGTGTGGAGACACGGTCAACCGGAACTGGGCACATGTCCTTGTTGCGGCCCTCAGCGCGCCACTGACATAGGCGCAGCGCCCCCTCTCAGATCTCTGGGAATACAGGCCAGACGTGGTGCTGCTGTCAGCCACACTGCCGTGCCACTCAGCCAGATGAGCCTTCCGAGCAGCTGTTGCTATCCTGCCTGCAGCCAGAACCCACTCAGCGATGCGAAGTGTGGGTACAGCAGTTCCGCACCGTGAACTGCAAGTCCACGATGCGGCAGGCGAGCGGGATCAGTATGGTTTGCTGCATGCAATGTGGGCAATGCGGGCCAGTGGGCAACCTGCGGTTTCGGCCTCCGGTGCACTGCACCCCTCCGGTCCTGCCTTTGTGTGCAATGGGTGAGGCGTGCAGCGGTGCGCGCCTCGCGCTGGGGCGGTGGAATTCGTTCATGCTCACTGGGGTGCTGTCCTCTGCTGCCAGTTGTGTGTATTACCGAATCATATCAGGAGCCCCCTTCTTTGTTCCCGGGCAAGGCAGAGCGGTGTTCTTTTGGATGCAGTGCGCACCTCCGTGTCTTGGTGTATCTTGTTCACACACCCCACCCCCACCCCCACCCCCTCCAGTATCAAAGAACAACAAGACAAAACAGCGGTGCATTGCTGAATCATGTAGCATTATTATATGGGTGTTCTGCGTTCGAAGAACATCAATCTACAGGCAGAAATGCAGCGACAGGTGAAGTAAGTTTCTTCGTCAGACAGTCTCATGCGCCTGCCAATCACACACCAACTTCCGCAGACACAATTTTTTGAGCACATTTATGATGCGTAAAAGTGTAGGAGTGCTTCCGACGATCCTGTTCCTTTTCTGTGTGTCTAGCTATCTCGTGTTCACATGTGCTCCGCACCCACATCAAAGCAGCAGGCTCTAGGGTGGTGGAAGCGTCAACGCATCATTGAGGAAGAAGGAAGCACGGTTGCTACGCTTTCTGTGTGTGTCGTGCGATCAACGAGAACAGATTTTCGTTTAACTCGTTTTGACCTCTCGTATTTTTCACGAAATGATCCTGCACGACACCCAGCTGTATGTCTGTCGTACCCTCCTCTCTTGTGATTCACCCACACGGTCACATTAGTGGGCATCCCAGGGCTCCTGACAAAGTACCAGAGAAGCCTCAAGCGGGCCCTCACCCGGGGTGGAAGTCCAATGCAACAGAGTGTTGACGCACACTTGTGAGCAGAAGATGTCACTCCACCACAGCCAGACGTGCTCCGCACACCACGAGCCTCCCCCATCACAGGAGTTGAGGTTTTGTGTATGGAAGCGTCAAACGCATCACAAACAAAACACGAGCAAACGAGCGGCTGTCCTGGAGTGACATTTTCTTTTTTCGGGGTCCCCGCTGCGGTGCCCAATACGGCGAGGTTTGGTGGCACTTCCTTCTATTTATAGATAGGCGGAAGCCCGCTGAACATTGCCGATAGCGGCCTTCGTGCGTGATCAGCCCAGCCGCTTCTCCTGTGTGGGGAGGGGAAAGTGCTTCGCCCCTGTCAACAGACTCCGCTCACCCAACCCGTGCCCCACACCCCCCTCCCGCCTTCACACGGCGGGGGGCGGGGCGGTGTGGAAGCTGTCGACACACACACCAACCCGAAGTGGGGCTCGGCAGCGAAACTGTTGTGTGGCTGCTTCACGCCGTCCCCCCTCCCCCCACCCCTCTCGCCTGTGTCTCGGGGAAGCCCACCTCGATTACTCTGCGTGCGTTTCGATCACCGATATACACCTATATATTTCCCGTTCATCCCCCCACCCCCCCCCCCTCGTTGCTGTTCTGTGGTGACTACAAAAAGGACTGACATTGCGAGAAGGTGCTGGGAGACTTGCTTTCCCATTCACTCTCGACAATCAAAACCCCTCGTGGCTGTTCTGTTGTTTGGGTTTGCGAAAACTGGCGTCGTGCCCTCGAAGCCACGACTTGAGAACCGAGTCCACAGTCCTTCCCAAGTCTTTATCGCTGTTCTTCTTCTTCTTCATGTTAGGGTGTTCGGCGAATACCCCTCGGCGAATCGACGAATACCCTTCGGCACTTTTTTCTCTCTGCTTCATTTTTTCAGATTTGCACTACTTGGGGTGACCGAAAACAGGTTTTCGACCACCCCACTAATACACATTATTCTGCAACCTCCTGCAATGAAGGGGGTAATGGAACACGGGGCGGGTCGCTCCCACTGCAGTCATCCAACCAACATTGGGGGTGTAATAACAAAGATGGCTTCAGGATCCTGAGTCAGGGGCTCAGGGGTGGGCTGTTGCATACACCAATGTTAGTCGGATGGCTTGTCTTGCCGACGACGGGAGTGGTTCATTGCGTCTCGCCTCATCGAAGGTCAGGGGTGTGTGCGTTTCACCACACAGCAAACCACTCCCCATTCCCATGCCCGTTTCTGAATGACATGTGTGTCTGCTGTGCTCCCTCCCCACATTCTTATCTCTACCGGGCGCCTTCGCTTAGAGCTGCAAAACAGGCGTTAGCTAGTGAAGGTACCAGTCAGGTGGGGTGTTTGGCTGGGGCATCGCATAGCATAAAAGGTTCGTGTCACAGTCATCACACGGTCTGGCACCGCCAGCATGTCTGCCCTGCCTGAATGCACGCGCCGGGCAGCCCCCCACCCGGGGTGTCGCTGACGCATCCCTTCTTCCACTGCCCAGCGACAGCCCCAGCCCGACACCATCTCACAACCATGAATGTGCGGGACAGGTGTATTGTTTGGGTCCCTCGCTCCCGAGTGTGACGAAAAAGGTATCTTTCAATGCAGGCATCCACACTTTTGAGGGAAAGCCGGAATTGAAGGTTCTTTTATTTTTTAAGCACACTCGTGTGAGCGGAAAGCGCCCCACCACAGCTGCAACCAAACGTGCTCTATACACTAACCCCACCCTTCATCAGGCTCAGGGTGTGATCAGTTCAGGGTTTTGTGTGTAGAAGCGTCAACGCAACAAACTATCAAGCAGGCGAGAGAATCAAGAGGGGGGCAAGAGTGACAGAAGCGGACAGAGTACGCCGAGCTGCGTGGTTGTTCTGAAGAGAGAGGGACAGTAACTACGCCGTGCGTAACTACGGGCTGAGGGAGTACGCCGAGCTGCGCGTATTTTGAGGTCAGAGAGGGACAGTAACTACGCCGAGCTGCGTGTATCTTACAGAGAGGGGCAGTAACAACGCCGTGCTGCGTGTAACAAACAGAGAGGGACAGTAACTACGCCGAGCTGCGTGTATCTTACAGAGAGGGACAGTAACAACGCCGTGCTGCGTGTAACAAACAGAGAGGGACAGTAACTACGCCGAGCTGCGTGTATCTTACAGAGAGGGACAGTAACAACGCCGTGCTGCGTGTAACAAACAGAGAGGGACAGTAACTACGCCGAGCTGCGTAACAGAGAAGATGGCCACTCTGGATTGGGACACCCTGAAGGTTCCCGACCCCGCCCACCCCGACAACGAGCCAGCAGAGCGTCGCCCCGAGTGCATATTCGAAACCTGCAATACAACGCACACAGCCAGGACCGCATTCAGCTGCCACGACTGCGGTGGGACCACGGTCAGGACGTGCATGAGAGAGCACATCCCGGCGCACATCGTCCCCGAATGGCTCGAGGGCGCAGGGGACAGGGGCTGGGTGTGCCCCGAGTGCGCATGGGTCCGGCAGGCGGTCGACGAGGAGACCGCGGCGGACCTGGCAGCAGGGGCGGGCGAGCTAGGCGAGGACGGGGAGTACAGCGAGGCGGACAGCCAGAGTGGCACGGGCCTCCAGCACAGGGACGCACACCACCCCGCCGACTCGAACACCGATCTCCGCGTGGCGAACTCGCTGGAGTACCTGCTGAAGTTGACAGGCCGGCTGGAGAAGGAGCAGAAGGAGCTGAAGAAGACCGTGGAGACGCAGGCGAAGCAGATCGCCACTCTGCAGAAGGCGCTGCAGCGGACGGAGGCCGAGCTGCCCGCTGACTTCTCCGCCCACATCGTGTCGACCTGGGGATCGTCGATCGCCACTGCCCCCGGACGCAGGTTGGTGAAAGCTGAGGTATCCCGGGTTTTCCGACAGGCGGAGCTCAGCGATGCCCCGAGTTCACCGGACTGGCAACACCAGCTCATCCAGGCCTTCGACTCTCTGTTTCAGACAATGGGGCTGATCCGCGACGACGACGATCCGGACCGGTTTATCGAGGCCCTTCACAAGACAATCGTCGCTATGAACTCACACTTTCTCCTGAAGGGGCGAGCGGGCGCCCGCCTCTACCTGGCAAAGGCGAAGATTATGGACCCAGCGAAGTACGATGCGGTGGCACACGGGCGCCTACTCCGGGAGGGGCGGGCCACGCAGGACGACACGCAGGAGAGGCGGGCCGCGTTTCAGGAGCGGTTCCTGCAGGAGCGTAACACGCAGGACCGCCCCGCGCCCTACTCGGGAAAGGGCCACCACAAAGGACGGGGGGGGAAAGGCAAGCGACAGTGACTTCCCGACACCAGCAGGGGACGCCCGCGGGCCACGACCCTCCCCCCCGCCGCGGTGGTGTATGTGAAGGCAGTACCATCTGCCCCCCCGTCAACAAGAGGACGCCCCCGCAAGACCGAGACGAGCGTGACCCCGGAGGAAGCAACCACCATTCGCCAGGAACTACAGCACACCCTGTCCCAAGCCCTCGCACCCACATACTGGGGGGCCCTCCGCCGCACATACGACAGATACTCGCAGTTCCGGGAAGGGTGGATGAAAGCGGAGAGGCGGACACTGCCACACGACGAAGGGGCGGTGCTGTGGGTCACGAAGCAACGGAAGGACGGGCTATCAGTGCAGTCCGCCCTCCAGTATCTCAACAACCTTGCAGCAGCACTCAGACGCTTCGCAGCGTTCCCCCTCGACGGAAGACAAATTGTGGCGGACTACAGGCGGGCGCTGAAGCGGGGAGGAGCACTACGACCACAGAAGCAAGCAGAACCAGCAACAGCCCACAACATCCGGGAGGCGCTAGCGAAGGAGCCACGTCCCATCGTGAAACTGCTGCTCGGCATCATGTGGGGGGGTGCGGCAAGGGCTTCGGACGCACTGCGTTTGGATGTGAAGGACGTCACATCGGAAAAGCGCAGCGAGCCGATATACGTGCGCTGGACCCAGTCGAAGGCGGACCCTTTCCACATGGGTCACATCACAGGAATCTCCCTGCCGAAGGACCTACACCGTATCCTCCGACACCGCCTCCGCAGGGCGCGCAGTGCAGGAGAGACGAGACTGTTCCCGGCGGACGTCACCTACCGGACCGTGGTAAAAGCCGTCAAGCGGGCACGGAGGGGGCTCACGGCACACTCTCTGCGGAGGGGGGCACTCACACAGCTTGCGCGGAAGAACGTTCCACTGGAGGAGGTGCGCCTCCTCTCGAGACACGCGACGGTCGACGGTGTGATGCGTTACGTATCAGCGGCGGAAAACGCACACGCGCGCGAGACAGCACAGGTGTCGGCGAAGATCGAGTGGTGAAGAAAAAACGACAGCAAGGGGGGACTACGCGCACACAGCCAAAACCCCTGACAGCAACCCACTTCCCGGGGACCACGAGGCTGTTCGCAGCGCGCCGCTACTACGAAGATGCCACATCCGACGAAGCCACGTCCGACCCTCCACCCAGTGATGAGGAAGCGTGGAGCGAGGTGGATAGCGCAGAGTCGTACGGTCCGGGTGTCGAGGACCTCTACGGGGAGGACTTGGGTGTGTGCACGGGGGGGAAGGTGATACGGCCAGCCAACGCGAAGACGGAGCTGCCGGAGGAAGAGGACTACATCGCGGAGATCTGCACCTCACGCCTCAATCTCAAGGAACTGCGACGGTTGGACAGCGAGGGTGAACTGACGGGGGTCCTGGACCTCATCACCAAGCCAGCCGCTTTCGCTGACGCACTGCTTCCCGAGGCCCGCCAAGAACTACGTAAAACGGGGAGGAAGGTATCACGCCACATGTTGCACCACCTGGACACCTTGGTTGAGTATGGCGCCCTGACGGAGGCGGATGCACACCCGTACCTCACGCTGCCAGCGTTCACCGTGTCCAAGAAGTCTGGGGGCCAACGTTTCATCGTCGACGCAAGGCGGCTAAACGCACTGATGACACGCCCACCGGACATGCGTTTGCAGGACATCACGGAGGTGACACAGCGAGTGGCCGCGGCGAGCTGGGTGGTGATGGCAGATGCACGCAGCTGGTTCTACCAGTTCCCCGTACACAAGGAGATCCAACGCTACTTCGAAGTGCGCCTAGGCGGGGAGAGAAAGACATTCGTGAAGACCTTCCTGACTGTCATGTGCATGGGGTGGTCACATTCCCCGGCAATCGCGAACCGCAGCGCACGCGTGCTGCTCCCGCCAGAGCACGGAATAGTCTGGATTGACAACTTCATCGCTGCAGAGGTGTAGAAGCGTCAACGCAACAAACAAAAGGAAATTCATCAGAGCGGTTGTAGCTGTGAAGTGATAGGGCGCTTTTCAGCACACTTCGATGTGGGCGGAAAGTGTCGCGTGCTTGTTCGTGCCCTTGTGCTTCTCACTCACGACACCATCATCAGCAGGAGTGTGAGTGTGGAAGCGTCAACGCAAAAAAGAAACCAAAGCAAAAAGTGCCGAACAAAGCGCAGTGACACTTTTCGGCTAGTCAACCTCCACGACTGGGTCGAAGAACCCGCTTTGGTTCTAGTACTGAGGGACCGATCCAATCGCACACAAATGTCTTCAACGGTTGTCGAGGCTAACCGAGTAACTCGTATACTGATACTACACCTTTCTGGCCATCCTGTCGTGTTGAGGGGGCCTGGAGGTGTCGGGCGACAAAAACACAGTGCCCCACCCCACCCCCTCCTTGCACAGTGCAACACTACAACACGGGCCGGGTATGCCACTGGAGATCAGACAGCCCGCAGAACGAGTGAACGGGTATTTTGAAGGGATATCATCCTTGTGATTCCTTCACTACTTCGTCACGTCACGTGACGATTGAAATACCCCCCCCCCCCCGACACTGCAAACGCTTTATAGATCAGCAGACATCACAAATGCTGCCCGGCACACATGACATCGTAGATTGATGGCATATATATATGGTAGATTTTATCACTTTTCTCAGTTTTCTGCGTGTCTGAACGAAGTCCCCCCCCGCCCCCATTCAACTACGGTTGCTTCGTGCGCCTCAATGCTCAGATGAGGCACCCCAGCAGCACGAAGGAGTATGTGTTGCTGGACGCGGGTCTGCGGCACGAGCTTCGTGTGTCGAATAACAGCAACGAACGAAATCACAGAAGAGAACAGCCGCAACGAAAGCGATGAGTAATTTGCTTGCGACGAACGGTGCGTCGTTGCGAGGTAGCGAACTAGAATACAATCTCACGAACCGAAGTTCCCCTGCCCCGCGTTCCCCCCATTTACCTCGTCAGAGTTCTCTTTTTGACTTGTGCTGCAGCCCCCGCTGTTATGGGGGCCTTCGCTCAGGAGTGCAGAACGGCGAGTTGACTCACGAAGTCGGTGCCAAACTGACACAGTTTGGCACACAGAGCGAAGGCCCCTGTGGCGGATTTGGCCACCTCTGTGCGTAATAATAACAAGCGTTGCAGCAAGTGATGTTTGTGCGTCTTCCATGCGTCGTCTGTGCGAATTCCAGTTGGCTTTGCTGCGCATATCAGGAGCCGGACACGCTGGGGTTGGTTGTCACAAGCCCGACCCTTCCGTGGGTTTGGGGGCCAGGAACCGTGAGGAACGAGGACCCCACCCCCACCCCCCCCCCCCCCCGCCCCCCCCCCCTTTCCTTGCAGGCATGTCGCTAAGCGTCGACCGTCGACCCAGTGATTTTGGGTTTCCCCCCCCATAAAAAAGCGTCGACCCAGCGTCGACCCAGTGGACTGGGTTGACGCTTGGTCGAGGCTTGGAGCGTCGACCCAGTGGAACTGGGTTGCCATTCAAGCCTGGACCAAGCGTCAACCCATTTATTACACTGGGTCGACGCTCACCAAGCGTCGACCAAGCGTCAACCCACTTTCACTGGGTCGACGTCGAAGAGAGTATGGGTTTGCAGGAACAGATGCTCACTACCGTGGCCTCCGGCGGCTGGGGGGCTCTGCCCCCCAGACCCCCCATCTCGCGTGCCCGTCTCGTAACCAAGTCCTTGCGCTTTGACGGCCGTGGCATATCAGGGGGCAGCGTCGAAATCATGGTCCCGAAAGCCATTTTTTGGTTTCCTCCGGCACCCGACGGCGCGAGCGGGAGAGGAACCACGGAAGGAACCCAGCGCCTCACACCGTGCCCACCTAGTGGTCCACCGGTGGGAAAATTTGGCAACAACACGAGCGCGCGCGAAGCGCGCGCGAGAAAAATTGACCCCTAGTGTTTTCCCCCCTGATCCCCCCCCCCAAAACAGGAGCGTCAACCCACCAAATCTCCAAAATCGAAAAGTTAGCGACAGGCCTGCTTTCCTTGCACGACGCGGTCTTCACCTCCCGCCGGGTACCCGGGAGGGTAACCGGGACCTCCCGAGTACCCGAGGAGGTGAAGACCGCGTCGTCTGTCAAAAACGATTGCCGGGTTTCTTTTGTTTTGTGTGTGCAAACCTTCTGGTGACCTGTCACGTTGGGGCGTGGAGTGCAGGTGAACAGAACATTGCCCCCACTGCAACCTTTTTAGTTCTGAACACCTTCTGCGAGCACGGTGCGTTTGACACAAAACATGAGGTCGGGTCAACACTTGTCCCAGGCCCCCAGGCCTCACGTGTGTCCATGAAAAAGGTTGCAGTGGAGGCCTTGCCAAAGTGTGTCAGGTTGCCACCCGGCAAGGGGTGCCCTCGCTACCAGGCACAGCTCGTCAGTCCAGAGGGGGGGGCAGGCTGCCCCTCAGTTGTCTCACTCAGTCACGCCTGGTAGCGAGGCCCCCAAATCCTTGTTAGGAGGAAAGGGGCGCTTCTGCAACACTTGTGAGCAGGACATGTCACGACATGGTTCATGTGTACGTCCCCCTGGGCAGGACGATCCAGACAAACGTCAAACCCCTGAAACAAGCGGGCTCATTTCCTTCTCCGCCGTCGCACCCTGCACACATCACCCCACCAGGAGGACTTGCTGCCGCGAGCAGCGTGCAAAGGAATACGAAGCCAACAAATATGGATGTGACTGTTCGTCATGCCGAGACCGGTGACAGCTGTGTCGTCGGAGTTCCGGAAGGCGGGACCGTGGTCAGGCTGAAGGCGGATGCGCTGGAGGAGATGTTTCCGGGTTCTATCGACGCATCCCGTGAGGCTGCATGCGTGGCAGCACACATCGAAGGGTGTGAGGAGGAGCTGGACGATGAAGAGCGCGTTGCCGACACGGGTCTGGAGGACGGGGGTGCTGTCAAGCTCGTCCCACGCTGGCCCACAGTCAAGGCCCCCGCTGTCTACTCATCTGAGCATGGCAGCTGCGTAATCCGCATCACACTGTCGAGGTGTGGGAAGCTGTGTGCGATGGGTTACCTCCAAGGACGCATCACTGTGTTTGACACCAGCACTGGTGATTGGGTGGCGGACTTAACACACGGCAGCAAGGCTGTTTTCTGCACTGCGTTCTCATTATGTGGGACTTGGTTGGCGACGTGCTCGTACGATGATACCATTTGCGTGTGGCTGACAGCAACCTGGGATCGGGTGTGCATGCTAGACCATAGCACCACTGTGTACAGCGCAGCGTGGGCACGCTGCGGACGTCTGGTGTCCGGAGACAAGACTGGCAAAGTGCGTGTGTGGGACTTGAAGGGCACACCGAGCGCCACAGTGCTGGAGGGGCACATCGATAGTGTTAGTCGGTGCCTGCCTCCCCTGATATTTTTCTGTCTCAGACGGGTGGTGAAGGGGTGGATGGTGAGCGGGAGACGGGGCCACCAGGGAAATCAGAGACGGACAGAACGGAGGTCTCACAATCGCAGCCAGGGGAGCCTGGTAATGGAACAGAACCAGAGCCTGACGGAACCACTTGACTATATGCCAAGTGAGTGCCGCGTGGGGTGAGCTACGACCACGTGATGATGAAGGCTTGAACAAGAGATGAAGCGTTTAGTGTATACGAATGTGTGAGGTGAGTGTGTATGCTGACGGACGTGACGGAACGTGATGAATATTTTGTTTTCTAAAACGAATTCCCCCCCCCCCCCCCCCCCGGAACCTGAGAATGTGACCGCCTACCCAATGGTGTTTACACAAAGGAGTTCAGCGTGTTAAACCCCATTCTCTGTTCCCAAGGCAGAGCGGCGATGTGTACCCAGAGTGTACTTACGTGCACATGGCTCTGCAGATACGCTGAGTGGTGAGGGGCATGCCTGTTTTCCCTTTTGTTTCCATTATCTTGTCTTCAGAACGAACACACGAATGAAACAAAAACCATAACAGAACGCCCCCACCCCTGATGTATGTTTTTTCTCAACCATTTCCCCCCCCCCCCCCTCCCCCAACCCCCGTTTTTGCTATGTCTTTTGATATGGTTCTTTCCCCCTTTTTTTCCCCCCCCCCCCCACCCGACAAGCGAATCAGCAGTGTGTATCTGTACACAGAAATAAACCAATACCATGACAGTAGAGTGCTGGAGGGGCACAGCGATGCTGTTCTCAGTGTTGCTGTGTCAGGCACGAAGATCTTCAGCGCGTCACTTGACGAGAACATCCGTGTGTGGGACATCAGCACCCTCACACACACACACACACCCTGGGTGATCACAGGAAGGGCGTCCCCTGCGTCGCCCTGACTCAGGACGAGCAGCACCTGGTGTCGTGCTCTTTCGACATGACACTCAAGGTGTGGTGCACGGCCACCCTCAGCTGCGTACGTACTGTCCAACTGGATTTCCATCCCTACTCCCTTTCTGTGTCACAGCCAGGTGATGCTGTTGCTGTGGTGATCCCTCATTCCGAAACCACTACGCTGTACCGCCTCAGCACAGGCGAGTATCTGGGGAATGTGATGGGCTCGCAGCGCTATGGCGTTGCCCTCAGCCCCTGCGGGAGGTGGGTCTTCACACCAAAGCAAAACATATCCGTCTCTGTGTGTGCTGTGTCTTCCGTGTCATCCTGAGTGTCGTGTCTCTGAACGCTGTTGCCGGAACCTTGTTCCCCTGCCTTATGCTAAGCCCACTTTGTACCCCAGCCAAATGGCGAAGCCGCCACCCGTAAAACAAATCCAAGTGAGAGACTGACAACGACACATTTACGCACCGGCTTGTATTCTCGCCCCTCCAATACAGCACTCTCTGACCCCTGCTCTGTTGCGAGGCAGCTGTGCAGTGCACCTGAGATGAGATGAGATGAAGGCAAATGACCGACGCAGTGCTCTCTCTCTCTGCAGAGTGCTCCACACCGCCCCCTGTCCCGCCCCTCGCCCCAATCGAGCTTGACTAGGCGTGAGGTGAGGTGGAAGGTGGGAATACTTGCGAGTTGGCAGAAGGGTCACGAAACACTTCAGGGAATTCCGCACACGGCGCTACCCCACGCGCGCACCACCTCCCACACAGCCACCTCCCGGCGCCATGCCTGCAAGGGGCGCGAAGAAGGCGAGGTGTGTGACGCCCTGTGTGGGACTTGAAGCGCACACCGAGCGCCACAGTGCTGGTGGGTGTTGAGCGTGTTGAGCGGGGTGTTCAGCGGGGGATCATATGGCAAGACCATCCGCATGTGGGACATCAACACCCTGTGGGTTATGAGCCCACCGCGCTGACCACTGCGCCACTCTGCTTCTGTTGTTTACTTTCACAGCTCCCCTATGGTGTAGTGGTTAGCACCCTGGACTTTGAATCCAGTAGCCGCGGTTCAAACCCGCGTGGGGGAACCTTTTGACTATATGCACACACGATACAGGAATCACTCACACACACACATACCCTGGAGGGGCACACTGCTTGGGTGATGGACATCACCCTGTCCCTTTTGTTTCCATCATCTTGTATTCAGACTGAACACACGAATGAAACAGGACTAGAGACAGAACGCCCCCACCCTTGGTATTCGGTGTTGTAGTGTATTGACACAAAGGGGGTCTTCGCTGGCCGTTATCCTCCGTCAATCTCCGTCAGTTTTCAGCTAATTCAACAGGGAATTCACCAAAATGCACTGACGGTCACCCCGTAGCGAAGACCCCCAAAGGCAACAAAAACAAACAAACCCCCCCCCCAAAGTTATGACAAGCAAAACTTGTAAGTTCTGCAGGAATTTACACATTCTTAAACCTTGATACCAAGACATAACTGACTCAGGACGAGCAGCACCTGGTGTCGTGCTCTCGGGACATGTCACTCAAGGTGTGGTGCACAACCTCCCTCAGCTGCCTGCGTACTGTGCGACTGGCGGACGGGAAGACCACGGCACGGCCAATCTCACTCGCTGTGTCACAGCCAGGTGATGTTGTTGCTGTGGGGTCTGATATTGTGACCACCACCCCACTGTACCGCCTCAGCACAGGTGAGCGTCGGAGGGTGGGCAGACAGGGTCATGTATTGCACTCAGCCCCTGCGGGAGGTGGGTCTTCGCACCAATAGCGGACAAAACACTTCTGTCTCTGTGTGTGCTGTGTCTTCCGTTTCACCCTGAGTGCACTGTGGCTCAAAGGGCTTCCCTAAATAAATCCCTTCCCGTCTCGTGCGCTTCCCATTCTTTGCACCACCTTGCATTCGAGCCTCCCCAGCACGGCACTCTCTGACCCCTGCTCTGTTGGGAGGCAGCTGATGCGGTGCACCTGAGAGGAGAAGAGAGGAAAAGATCGACGCAGTGCTCACTCTGCAGACTGCCCCACACCCCCTCCCCTCCCACCCCCCGCCCCAATTGAGCTCGACACCCCCACACCGCACAACACGCGAAGCTGCACCACCTGCACACAGGCAACCCTCCCTGCCAGCTGCTGTTTTGTTCTCATGCACACGACATTCGCGCGGAAAGTGTCATTCAGCTCTGCCAAACGTGCTCTCACACACGCCCCTTCATCAGGCAAGTAGGTTTGTTACTTTGTAAGTGTGTGTGGAAGCGTCAACGCATCAAACGAAGTATCAACAAGTAGAGAACGAGCGGCAGAGTTGAAGTGGCACTTTTGTGTGATGTTCATTTGAGTTGTGGGTGGAGTCTTCAGCTGATCACACCTGCAGCAAGTGACCTGCCCCCCACGCCCCATCACCTCCAACCCACAGCCAGCCCCCGCCCCTGTGTCGTGCCGCCAGCCCACAGCACCACCCCTTGTGCAGGTGTTTTGCAATGTTGTGCTAACCCTTCTGGCGCATTCTGCTGTAAGGGGTTGTACGGACGTTGAGCAGAGGAAGCCCAAACTCCATGGATGTGTCTGTCCGTCATGCCGGGAGCGGTGACAGCTGTGTCGTCGGAGTTCCGGAAGGCGGGACCGTGGTCAGGCTGAAGGCGGATGCGCTGGAGGAGATGTTTCCGGGTTCTATCAACGCATCCCGTGAGGCTGCATGCGTGGCAGCACACATCGAAGGGTGTGAGGAGGAGCTGGACGATGAAGAGCGCGTTGCCGACACGGGTCTGGAGGACGGGGGTGCTGTCAAGCTCGTCCCACGCTGGCCCAACGTCAAGGCCCCCGCAGTCTACTCATCTCCGCATGGCGATCGTACGCACTGCATCACACTGTCGAGGTGTGGGACGCTGTGTGCTGTGGGGTACCACAACGGACACATCACTGTGTTTGACACCATCACCGCTGATGTGGTGGCGGACGTAACACACGGCAACAGTACTATTTTTCGCGCAGCGTTCTCAGTCTGTGGGACGTGGTTGGCAACGTGCTCTTCTGACGGCACCATCTGTGTATGGCTGGCCACAACCTGGGAGCAGATCTGCACGCTGGACCACAGCTCCTCAATCCGGAGTGCAGTGTGGACACGCTGCGGACGACTAGTGTCCGGAGACAACATCGGTATGGTGCGTGTGTGGTACTTGAAGGGCACACCGAGCCACACCGAGCTGGAGGGTCACATCAAACGTGTTGCCGGCCTTGCTGTGTCAACTACGAGGATCTTCAGCGGGTCGTGGGACAACAGCATTCGTGTGTGGGACATCAGCACCCTCACACACACACACACCCTGGATGAGCACATCAAAAGAGTCACCGGCATCGCCCTGACTCAGGACGATCAGCACCTGGTGTCGTGCTCTGGCGACAAGTCACTCAAGGTGTGGTGCACAACCACCCTCAGCTGCCTGCGTACTGTGCGACTGGACTACTACCCTTTCTCGCTTGCTGTTTCACAACCAGGTGACGCTGTTGCACTGGAGTCTATAAGTAACACCGTGCTGTACCGCCTCAGCACAGGTGAGTGTTTGGGGAAGGTGGGCGCAGAGAGTGGCAGTGTTTCACTCAGCCCCTGCGGGAGGTGGTTTTTCTCGACGGACCTCTATGTTCTGCTTGTGTCTTCCGTGTCACCTGAGCCGCCTGTTTCCGATTCCTGATCCTGCCTTGCATTCTAGCCTCCCCAGCACAGCACTCTCTGACCCCTGCTCGGGTTGGAGGCAGCTGATACGGTGCAGCTGATATGAGAATATGGCAAAAGGACTTTCACGCTGCTCTCACTCTCTGCAGACTGCTCCACACCCCCCCCCCCTCACCCCCCGCCCCAATGGCGGCGCCTGAATGCTGAATCGCGGCATGATCTTTTCAGCCGCTGAAATGGGTCTTGCCTTGCCACTCTGTGCTTCCTGTTTGTTGTGCGTTTCACCACACCCTCTCCCCTCCCTCCATTCCCCCGTGTTGAGTGACATGTGTCGATAGGGTTCCATTTTTTACAACAACGGGGAACCTGTCAGTGTCAAAAAGATAGTAGGCAGCGCTTGGGCAACAAATACAATCTCCTCATCAGGCTGCGGAGTTGCTTTTGTTTTGCCCGGATTTGGCGCACAAACAACAGCCCTATCTTTTTGTGCCATGCTTGCCAGCACAGGGCGGCACCTGCGAGAGTGGCAAGCAACACAAAGCCACTATTAGTAGTCTTGACTTGCGGGATGCCGGTGCTCTGCTTGAGATTCTGCCCGCACACAGCACACACCGCCACACTCTCCAGGAAGGCTTTGCTGTTGGTGTCAGCGTGCAAGGGGAGGGGGAAGTCACAAACATGGAAGTGTCTGTTCGTCATACCGTGAACGGGCACAGCTGTGTCGTCGGAGTTCCGGAAGGCGGGACCGTGGTCAGGCTGAAGGAGGATGCGCTGGAGGTGATGTTTCCGGGTTCTATCAACGCATCCCGTGAGGCTGCATGCGTGGCAGCACACATCGAAGGGTGTGAGGAGGAGCTGGACGATGAAGAGCGCGTTGCCGACACGGGTCTGGAGGACGGGGGTGCTGTCAAGCTCGTTCCACGTTGGCCCACAGTCAAGGCCCCCGCTGTCTACACCAGTGCACATGGCGAGGTCATATCCTGCATCACACTGTCGAGGTGTGGGACGCTGTGTTCAGTGGGTTACCGCAACGGACACATCACTGTGTTTGACACCATCACTGCGGCTGTGGTAGCGGACTTCGCAAAAGGCAACGCGATAGTTTGCTTCACTGCGTTTTCAGTCTGTGGGACGTGGTTGGCGACGTGCTCGTATGAGTGCACCATCTGCTTGTGGCTGACGGCAACCTGGGAGGAGGTGCACATGCTGGACCACAGCAGTCCCGTGCATAGTTCAGCGTGGACACACTGCGGACGTCTGGTGTCCGGAGATACGAAAGGGAAACTGCGTGTGTGGGACTTGAAGGGCACACCGAGCGCTACAGTGCTGGAGGGTCACAGCGAGATTGTTTGCAGCATTGCTGTGTCCGGCACGAAGATCTTCACCGCGTCATGTGACATCCGCCTGTGGGACATCAACACCCTCACTCATACACACACCCTGGATGAGCACACTGGTAAGGTGGCCAGCATCGCCCTCACCAATGTCGACCAGCACCTCGTGTCGAGCTCGACCGACGATGCTCTCAAGGTGTGGTGCACAACCTCCCTCAGCTGCCTGCGTACTGTGCAGCCGAACGACGCTATCCTCTCACTTGCGGTGTCTCAGTCAGGTGATGTTGTTGCTGTGGAGTGCTTCTTCTGCACCAAGCTGTACCGCCTCAGCACAGGTGAGTGTCTGGGGGAGGTGGACTCAGAGGGGAGTAGCGTTGCACTGAGCCCAGGCGGGGGGTGGGTCTTCACACCAACGGAAGACGATTGTGTCTCTGTGTGTGCTGTGTCTTCCGTCTCACCCTGAACGGAGTGTTTGGGGGTCTTCGCTACGGGGTGGTCGTCAGTGCATTTTGGTGCATTTCCTGTTGAATTGGCTGAAAACTGAAGAAGTTAGTCGAAGTTTGTCGACCAGCAAAGACCCCCTTTCGGAAACCGTGTTTCCCTCCCTTTGTGTGTTTGCTGTTCCTTGCCACTGACAGCTCTCTGCGTCTCCGAGCATGGTTGATCAGCCCTTTCGGGAAACCAGGTTACAACCTCTGCTGCAGAGCTGCCGGGGTTGCTTATGTTTCTTCCCCCCCGGCCCCCCCCCTCTCCGACAAGCGAATCAGCAGTGTGCGTTCTGTACACAGAAGTAAAACAATAACATGCCAGTAGAGCTGCCGGGGTTGCTTATGTTGCGCCGCCCGGATATGGCGCAAAATACTATCCTTTCCGTTTGCTTCACTCACTCGCTACAGGCAAACATGAAGGGAGAAGAGGCCTCGTTGTTTTGTTGATCCGCTTCCACCTTTAAAAAATCTGTGACAGCCCATTGTTGTGTGTGAGTCGGACGTGTCCACCTGTCTGAAGTACAAAAAAGTCCCCTCATTCTCCACCAAGGTCCTGGGTAAGACGTTAAACTGCCTGGGGGGGCCGTCCCCGGACCATGACGGGTGCCTGCACCAGGAGTCTAGCACGGCCGTGGTCCAGGGCATGACCGAAAACTGCTTGGGTACCGAGGCTCCCCAGACCAGGAAGGGTGGAGACACCTGGAGTCTAAATAGTCACACCACGTCAGGCCAGACCTTCGCATTGCACTCCGCGAAGACTGCCACACAGCCGCGGGGCAGGTGTGCAGCCTGTGGAAAACCTCGTACAGAAAAGGGTCGGCGACCGCCCGCCCCCAGTCTGAGAGGCATCAGCCGAATCTCGGTGGAGGCGGGCACAAAACAAAAGGGAGAGTCGTCACTGTGCATATCAGCACGGTCCCGCCCTCTGTGCCAGACCAACACACCACCAAAGGAAAAGAGGAAGAGGCGACGTAAGGCAATGCCTCCGTGCGGCCAGGAGAACACGAAATAGCGACCCCCTCAACGGGGAATGCTACGAGCACGGCCAAAAATCGTTCAAAAATCGTTCAAAGTACTGAGTAAAGTACGAAAGGGAGAGAGAGAGAGAATCGTTGATCGTATGGCGAACGGCAGGAAGTAGTTCCCTCAGCACCCTGCACATCCCCTGCAGGGATTGTGTTTGCACCTGCCGTTTGTTTTGGTATTGTTCGTTCGGCGTAGCCAAAGGGAATTTGATGTCATCAGACTGGGGAGTGGTGGCCACAAAGAGTGGGCCCTGCGTTCCCACAAACAACTGAGGCAGTTGTGCGATGCATCTGGGATGAGAATTAGGCGAGTGATTGACGCAGTGCCTCTCTGCAGACCGCTGCACGCCCTCCCCCCCCCACCTCAGCCGATTTGTGTTGTGATAGTTAGAGCTAACTGGGGAGTTCACACACTGCACACCACCACACACCCCAGGAAGGCTTTGCAGTTGTTCCCCGAGTGCAACGGGAAGAAAAACCAGAGATATGGAAGTATCTGTTTGTCATGCCGAGACCGGGGACAGCTGTGTCGTCGGAGTTCCGGAAGGCGGGACCGTGGTCAGGCTGAAGGCGGATGCGCTGGAGGAGATGTTTCCGGGTTCTATCAACAACGCATCCCGTGAGGCTGCATGCGTGGCAGCACACATCGAAGGGTGTGAGGAGGAGCTGGACGATGAAGAGCGCGTTGCCGACACGGGTCTGGAGGACGGGGGTGCTGTCAAGCTCGTCCCGCGCTGGCCCACAGTCAAGGCTCCCGCAGTCTACTACTCTCCGCGTGCCGACCGCGTCCGGTGCATCACACTGTCGAGGTGTGGGAAGCTGTGCGCTGTGGGTTATTTCAAAGGGCACGCGACTGTGTTTGACACCATCACCGCTGATGTGGTGGCGGACGTCTCACACGCCCAGGTTATTCTATGCACCGCCTTCTCGGTCTGTGGGGCGTGGTTGGCAACGTGCTCTGACAACGGCACCCTCTGCGTGTGGCTGACAGCAAACTGGGAGCAGGTGTGCCTGCTAGAGCACGACCTGACCGTGCGAGGGGCAGCGTGGACACACTGCGGACGTCTAGTGTCTGGGGACAGCACAGGCAAACTGCGTGTGTGGGACTTGAAGGGCACACCGAGCCCCACAGTGCTGGTGGGTCACAGCATGGCTGTTTCCGGCATTGCTGTGTCAACTACGAGAATCTTCAGCGGGTCAGCGGATAACAGCATCCGTGTGTATGACGTCAGCACCCTCTCACACACACACACCTTGCAGGAGCATACTTCTTTTGTGTACAAGCTGGCCCTGACCAATGATCAGAAGCACCTGGTGTCGTGCTCTTGGGATAATTCTCTCAAGGTGTGGTGCACAGCCTCCCTCAGCTGCGTGCGTACTGTGCAAGTGAACGGTGACACTGATTCACTTGCTGTGTCACAGCCAGGCGATGTTGTTTCTCTGATGACCCCTTGGACAACGACGCTGTCCCGCCTCAGCACAGGTGAGTATCTGGGGAAGGTGGATTCACAGGGTTTTGGTGTTGCACTCAGCCCCTGCGGGAAGTGGGTCTTCACATCAACGGACGGCACTTCTGTCTCTGCGTGTGCTGTGTCTTCCGTTTCACCCTGAGTGCAGTGTCTCAGAACCCTTTTCCGTGCCGTTGCTACATGCGTCCTTGCCTGTTTTTTGACGATTCCAAAACCCTTGTCGGAGAGGTTGTGGTGAAACGCACACACCTCGACCTGTGATGAGGTGAGATGTTGCTCTGCAATGTGGCATTTCCTATGTGTACCTCCTTGACAATAATGGAGCCTCCTCACTGTGTTCCAACCACATTCCCTCGTTCATTGCATGAGGTTGCACAAAAACGATCTTGATGCACAGGCCCCCCCACCTCCCCTTGCCAGAAGGGGCCATTTTTTTTGTACACACACCCCGGATTGCACAAACAAACAAACAAAACGGTGAACTCTGTCGAATATCTGTCGAGAGCGACAGTCCTCACTTGCCGAGGCCTATCTCTCGAGCCTCACTTTTCACCTTTACTTTGTTACACGTGTGCTTAGAGTCAGTTACACGGTCAACAAAACACTTCTCTTCGTTCCGTTTTTGATGTTTCCAGAAGGACGTCCACGCGTATTGTCGTTGTGATAATGCACCCCGATCCCTAAGGGAGGAAAATATAAGATAGGGGGGAGTAACCTCTTGACGCATGGTCGCCAGCACCTTGCCGTCGTCAGGTGGAGGCGTTTGGGCAGTAGTAGCGGGGACACCTTCCTCATCTTCCTCGGCAGCTTTTGGAGCTTCCCCACCCTGTCCTGCATGTCGGTGAACACGTGCTCGGCACCCCCCACCTGCATGTGGATTATTTAGCCAGTCTTGGCAGGCATCCAGTGCCTGGCTGCCACCGACACGACAGTCTGCTTGTGGGGTTCAGGACCAGATCACGAGCTCTTCTCCCCGTTCTCCTCCAAGCTAAGCTCGGCGACTCCAGCGCGGCAGGTCCTGCCTTCCTACTTCTTGTCAGCACCTTGGGGGTCCAACGTATGTGCCCGTTTCAGAGAGTCAGGTACAGCGAGCTCGTTCACCTCCACTCTCGCTCGGAGGAAAGAGTGGTGAGTTCTGTGCACTGTGGCGGACTGCGTTTTGTCTGGGAGTGGCTACCGCCGGGAAAAGATGAGTGCTGAACACTGCTTGAAACAGGAGCGGGAACTGGATGGTGCCAGGACGCTGCATCTGAGATGAAGAGAGGGCAAATGATTAACGCAGTGCTCACTCTGCAGACTGCCCCACACCCCCTCCCCCTCCCACCCCCCGCCCCAATTGAGCTCGACACCCCCACACCGCACAACACGCGAAACTGCACCACCTGCACACGTTGCTGGCTATTGTCAGGGTGAAGACCAGCCACAGATTTGGGGCTCGGGACTTGGGACTTGGCCGTATTCTCAGCCCCCCCAGCCCCTGCCCCCCCCCCATCCCGGAGTGAAGGGAGAGCATCCTTGTGCTTCTGTCTGCTTCTAATTCAGTACCCCATGCACCCCCCCCCCCATCCAAAATAATACTAATTGCCCACACAGTACAACAACACAACACAGGCCGGAAAAAACACTGGATTTCAGACACAACCTGCATAACGAGTGAAGGGTGATCATTCTTGTGCTCCCTTCAAATTCGATTTCACTACCCCCCCCCATCCAAGAGCTCTGGGCATCCGACTTGTGTTTCTGATAGTTCGGCGAAGCCTACTGGGGAACTTTCTGTCACCTCCACCTCCACAGGAACGGGGATCCGCACCACTCCCCACCCCCCCTCCCCATTCCATGGGCGCCCGCACAGCCTCCCCCCACCCCGCAGCAGACCGGTGCGATGCCACCTCTGGCACGCCCGGCCTGCGCACCGCAGGCGAACCAGACGCTACCGCCGCCCCCACTCCAACACCGGCGAGCCGCACCGTCACCTTCGTCGGGGAGGGCGCGCCTGCTGCAGCGGGCACCGCCGGGGCACAGCCGCACCACCGCAGCGGAGACGCCTCGGGTGTGAACCTGGGGTGCCACAGCGATGCCACAGCCGTGCCCCACCACTCTCGGCAGGCAAAGCAGGCGGCTGGTCAGGACCGTGAGGTGTCAGAAGGGGTGGCACGTGACGTGCATGCCCTATGGAGGCGGCTGCACGCTGCGCGTCGCGCAAGCGATGCGCATTGGGAGGGGCAGGCAACGCGGACCTCCCCCGGCGAGCTCCTCCAGGTTCCGCTGCAGATGGAGGATGTGGGAGGGGCGGAGTCTGGCCAGGCTTCGCTTCAGGCGTGGCTGCAGCAGAACCAGAGGCAGCTCAACGCGACGATGGCGCATCTTAAACAGGAGAACGCGAAGATTCATGCCGTGGATATATTGAAAATCCTTCCGAGCAGCGAGATCGTCAAGCTGAAGCAGCGTTTCGAGGGGAGCGAGGAGGGAAAGGTGTGCATGAAATCCTTCACAGAGGTGATGCTCGCGGCGCTGCACAACTGCAGGCAGGTGTCCCCGGCAGAGGACGTCGACCTGACACAGGGGCTTGCCGAGCTGTTCTTCGCAATCGACTTCGACGGGTCGGGCGCCGTGTCCTGGGAGGAGTTCACGCATTACCTCGTCAACTCCTATGCTGTCGCGTCGCAGCAAACAAACGAATTCCTCCCGTATGACATCACAGAGGTGCAGTGCAAGGGACGTGTCCCCTCCAGGGGCTGCGTCATGAAGTGGCTCCCCGGGCTGAACAAGCTGATGACGATCGACACAGCGGAAAGGTCTGTCGTGAAGGTGTATGGGGCTGACCGGTTCCACGAGGGGCCCTCTGCGAGCCTGGAGCACAGCTGCACCATCCTGAGCTCGGTCTATATTCCGGGGAGGTCGCGGTTCATCTTCGGGACTGAGGAGGGTTTCTTAGACCACTACGTCTATAAGCCGGAGGGGCAGCTGCATGTGGTGGAGCCGACGGACCCGATTGCTGTGGATCTATCTGCTGCGACGAGCAGGGCGAAGTCGGCGGAACGTGCGCAGCACCGCCGGTCTCTGCTAGCGAGGCAGAGGTTGAAGCATGTGGCGCGTGTGGGCTGCGACGGTGCTCCCCTGGTGCTCTATTGGGATGAGTCGATGGGGTCAGCCGGGCATCTCTTTGGGGGGACCCGCACGGGCGAGGTGCTGGTGTTCGACATGTCGGCGCATGAGGACTCGCAGAAGCGGTTCCACGACAGCACCCTGCGGCAGCACTCGCATACGGAGCCTATTTCGGGGATTTCGACCATACCCGGTGTGTTCTCGTCGCCCAGGAAAATGGTGACCGCTTCGTTTTTTGGGAGGATCACCCTCACAGACCTGGAGAAGGACGTCACCACAGAGCTCAAAGGTATGGCAAAGGGTCCCTCTGCCAAAGGGGTTGGGGGGCCAGGGGATGTGTTTGTTAGAAAGGCAGGAGGCCCGGGGGGTTGCACAACTATGCTATCCTTTTCCGTTTTGCTTCACTCACCCGCTGCCGGGGTGGGGGGGGATGAAAAGGGGAAAGGGAAACACCCTGTTGTTTTGTTGATTGCTTCCACCTTTTGCATCTGCAAGAACAGCCTCTGATTTGCGTTGAGGTGCCGCTGGCGTCGGAGCGGATAGAGTCGTCGGACGAGATGTCGTCTGATGCGGGTGCTGAGGGTGCTGGGCGGGTTCATACCATTTCCACGCAGACCGGGTGCTGAAGGAAGTCCCCATGAGGATGATGATAGGGATCGTCTCGAAGAGGGGCCCTTCGCGGGGACTGCCCTGCTCTGCTCGTGTCCTGCTCGGCTGCTCCTGTGGGCTTATAGTTCAGAATACATAACCCAGAGGGGCCTGATTTTGATGTCGTCTCCGCTGTCAACACACTCACACACCGCCCACACACACAGGCACCCTGCGCAGCAACCGGCATTACCAGGGCGTGCACTGCATCGAATTCTGCAGCGATCTGAACGTGATGGTGACCTCTGGGGTCGAGCCCGACCCGATTGTCTGGGCGCCCACCCAGTCCAACAACCAGTTTCTCGAGCGTCTGACCGACACCGAGGACCCGCATAAGAACCCGCTGCTTGGGGCACGCCTCATCCCTGGCACGAACCAGCTGGTGTCCTGCGACACGTCGGGCTGCATGAAGATGTGGGACATGCGGAAGTGGCAGTGCATGCAGACGTGGTACCTCGAGCGTGGCATGTCGCAGCTCCAGGCAATGGCCTTCGAGGCGACCAACTTCGTGCTGGACCCTTCTTCCGACACGCACGCTGTGTACTGCATGGCGAAGACGGACACCAATGAGAACCGGGTTTACACCCTGTGCCCCCAGGTCTGTGCACTGCTATGCTGGGTTGTGGCGGTGGGGGGGGGAAAGAAAGACATGCACGAGGTTTTCATTCGGCCTATCCCCCCTTGTGTGTTTGCGTGTGGGACGTTTTGGGATACTTTGGGGGAAGCGGATCCGGGCAAATGTTGCTGTATTTTGTCCACAACGGCCCCCCCCGCCTCACCCCCCTTCCACCACAACCCCACCACCCCACGCCCCCCCTCCCACAGGTCCGCCCCAAGGTCAACACGAAATCGAGCCACGACCGCCGGGTTGTCGACGTGCAGTACAACGGAGCGACGCAAACCTTCATGACAGCCTCCCACACCGAGGTCAAGATCTGGGACTCCGTCGCCGGCACCGTCAAACTCAACATATTCGACGTCGTCACATCGGAGATCACCGCAGCTGCACTCGACGACCGCGGCAGGCGCTTCCTGCTAGGCACCCACGCAGGAGGCTTGACGGTCCACTCCTTCGCAACGGGTGCCCTGATCCAGACGCTTTCTGGCTTCACCAGCGAGGTCACCGCTATCGTCTACATGACCCACCCGAAGCTGATCGCCGCGGGTGGCTGCAACGGCCGCATCCACATCTACGAAGACAGCGAGGATGCAATGCACCCTCACCAGACCATGACGTGCGGAGCAGGCGTCACCACCCTCACCTACTCCGCCAACCTCCACCTGATGTGCGCCGGCGACGCGGCGGACACGATATACGTCTACGACATGCACAACTGCCTCTCCTACCACCTCCTGCACAAGAGGCTCAATGCCACCACGCAGGCCCAACACCACGGCAACCCCGCCGCCACCCCCACCTCCTCCGAGACCTGCGTCGAGGCGTATATGTTTGAGGCGGTGTCGGAGATCACCACCATCACCCTCCTCTGCCCCCTCGCCGCCGTGGTCTACGGGAATGACCAGGGCGCGCTGCACCTCGCGACAGTCCGCCCCTGCACAGCGCCTTATAAAACTGTGTCGACCTGGAAGACTCCTCCGGTGAAGGCGAATGCCTTGATCCTCACAGTCACCTCCACGCTGGCATGGTGTATGGGTGCGGGCCAGCTCCTCGCCGCAGGGGATGACCACGGGAATGTCGCCATCTGGGACATGCGTGAGGTCGTGGTGTCGGTGGGGCTGGAGCCCACGTCATACCCTCCCCCGTGGGGCGCTGTCCCGCGGGCCGAGGGGGACCGGAAGAAGAAACCCCGGCTCCTCCACCACTGGAACGTCACATCGCAGCCCCTCTCCAAAATCGACGTCGTCCCCGGGGTCCACGTGGTGCTGGTCGCCGCAGGGGATACGGTCCACATCTACACCATCGATGGCATCCCCCTCGGGCTGCTCTGCCAGGGCCGTGTCTTCAGCAACGCCGGGCTGCCTACCTACGCCTTCTCCTTCGACCCGAAGGAGCTTGCCTCCACGCGCCTCTTCTCTAAGGGGAGATATCACCACGACGACACTGCGCAGGGTGTTGCTTCTGCAGAGGGCACGGCGCAGCAGCAGGGTGCAGACAAGGCGCCCCACTATGGAGAGGCGGGGGCTGCGCCTGCAGGTGGGGTGTGCCGGGGTGGTGGGCGTGGGGCGTTGCAGAGGAGGGATTCGAAGGATGCGTGGCAGGTTGTGAAGTACGCGGTTGTCGGGGAGGAGGGGTCGCAGCAGCCGCCGGCAGGCGTGGGGGGGGATCGCCTGGCGGAGGGCTTCGGCGGCGGCGGCAGCGGCAGCAGCGGCCCGCTCAAGGCAATCCTCTCGCTGGTGCACAGTGAGAATCTGATCGACACCTTCCTGGAGGGGAGGGAGTACAACACCCCGCCGGAGTCTCCGATGCGGGCACCGCCTCCTCCCCCGTCCCTCGCGCCGTCGCCGAAGGGGCGCCCCGCGCACACCCTCCGCCTGTCGCAGCCTGGGGATGTCCGTCCGACACACATCACCCCTGCCGGCGACGGCAGAAGCGGTTCGAAACATCGGCATCGGCACCACCACCACCACCACCCCCACCACCGGGCAGCCTCAGGCAGACTCATCTCAAAAGCGGCGGCGGCGGAAATTGGCTCCGATGCAAATGCAGAGGCGGGGGCAGCGGGTGCGCCATCGCATGTCGTGTCGGAGAGGGGGGGCGAGGGCGGGGAGGAGGAGGGGGTGGAAGGGGGGGGCGGCGGGGTGCGGAGCACCGCGCGGCTCGCGTCGGACGCGCTGTGGCGGGGGGTCTTCGGGGAGGAGGCGGAGCGCGCCGCAACCCGCTGCTTCCTGAAGGGGGGCGGGGGGGAGGGCGGCGGGTGGGATCCTGAGGAGGACGGCATCCTCCTGAGGCGCGGCGTGCTGCGGCCCTATTCGGAGGCCCCGCCGCTGCGTCTCCGGGCTCCGCCCCCGGCGTCGCTCCGGGCGGACGGGGCGTCGCCCGGGCCGCCTCCCGCGCCCTGGATGGCGGCGGACATCGAGAAGGTGGACACAGCGGACACACCGGTGATAATTCGTGCGCACCACCTGCCCCGCCCGCTGCAGTATGACGAGGTGCCGCAGCAGCAGCAGCAGCAGCAGCAGCAGCAGCAGCAGAGGCAGAGGCAGGCATCTGCCCCACACCGCAGGGATGTGGCGGTAGCGGCGGCGATGCAGGCCGAGGCAGAGAATGAGGTGGAGGCTGGCGAGGGGGTGACCCACGGAGAGCACAGCTGTGCCCCCTCCGCCGGTGGTGGTGGTGGCGGGAGCACCCCCTGCGGTGCACCCCCGGCGGAGGGTGGGGGTGGGGGTGGCGGCAATCCCGGCGGCGGCGGTGGGGAGGGGAAGGCGGCGGGGGGCGTGTGCGATTTAGCGGAGGAGTTCCTCCCCTTCGACGCCCCGCAGGCGGCGGAAAACCCCCCACGCCCCGCAGCGCCGCACCGCCCGCCGCCGGCGCAGAGGTGCGGTGGCGGTGACACCGCCACCGCCACCGCCACCACAACACTCAACGACCTCCTTCACCAAACCCCCGGGTACCCGCTTGCCCCCTCCCCTCTCCTCGCCCTCGCAGGGGGGGGCCCCGGCCTCCCCTCCGCAGCAACCGCCGCAGAGCTTGCAGCCTCCCTCCCGAAGCTGCAGGCCGGGATACCTAACCCCCACGAGACAGCACCCCCTCCTCCTCCGCCGCCGCCGCCGCCGCCGCCGCCGCCGCCACCACCCCAACCCCTCCGCATCAGCAACCAGCAGCAGCGCCGGGCGACGCTCCCGGCTGCTACCCGGCAGGGAGGGGGGCGGGAGTCCCTCCCGGCGACGCTCCATCCTAATCCCCACCCCGACGTGTCCTCCCCGTTTGGGGAGCATGGGGTGAGCGAGGGTTTTTTCGGGCTCTGCCTCGGCACGCCCGGCGGGGAGGAGGAGGCTGCGGAGGCGGCAGCGGCGTGCCTCGCCTCGGCATCCCCGGGGTTTCTCGACAGCGCTTGCATCGCGCCGCTGCCCCGGCGCCCCTCCTCGCCGTCGACCCCCTCGCAGGGCTCGTCCGGATCTGCCTTCCCCGACAGCTCTTCCGCGGGGAGGGGAAGGGGAAGGGCTCCCAACAAGGCGCTCCTCCTCCCCCGACACCTCCGCTCCAAATCCTCCCCCGCGCCTCTCGGGATCCGGCAGGCGTGTGACGCCGGGGGGAGGGCGCGGCCCCATCTCCCGCCTCCGCCGCAAATCCCCCCCGACAGCCACAGCCCCCACCTCCACCTCCACCACCTCGACTCTGCCCTGCCGCGCAGAGGAGGCGCTGGGAAGCAGGCCCAAGAGAGAGGTGACCATGAGGATGGCGGCGAAGTGGGTGAAGAGGAGGAGGAGGCAGATGAGATAGGGGGGGAAGCGCCCCCCCCTCGCCGCGCCGCGCTGCGCGCGGCGTGCGCGGGTGGCGTGGCTGCCGTGTTGGCGGCGCTGCCTCTGCGGTGTGCCATCGCAGCCCTCCCGGGTTATGCCTTCACAGAGGAGTGGGTTGGGGCAGCAGATGAAGAAACAGACGAAACAGATGCGGCAGATGAGGCCGGATGCAACGGGGCGACAGGGGCGGCGGGGGACCCACCCACCCACACCCAGGCCAGGATGGTCCTCAGCTCGCTGCGGACGCAGGGGGGTGCGCCGGGCGGAGGTGGGGGCGGCGTGCACCGGCTGGGGGTGGTGCGGTGGATCGACTGCGCCCCGCCGTGGCAGGCGCTCCGGGTCACCTTCACACCGCCGGGGTGCGGCGCGGGGGGAGGTGCTGGCGATGCCGCTCCGCGCAGGGGCTCGGCCTCCCCCAGGCGTGGCGTGGGGGAGGGGGGTGGAATCCTGAATTCCGCGGAGGCCCATGTCAGCTTCGGTGGGTACCTCGATGCTGCCGGCAGGGATGCGGTTTCGCGAATCGCGGCGGCGGCGGCGCGTCACGGAGTCGGGTCGCCGGGGCTCGCCCTCCTGGTGTGCAGCGTCGCAGAGGTGCACAGCCAGGTCACAGCGCCCGACAGGCGCCACTCCAGCATCCCCCCCGCCGCGATGGAGATCGCGGCGGCCGCAGCCGCGGCTTCCGGAGCTCCCACCGCCCCCACCTCCACAACCGCCATCCCCTCCGGCAGGCAGCAGCAGCAGCAGCCCCGCCACAACCACCACCCCCACCAGCGCCCCTCTTCCACGGAGCTCGAGTTCCAGAAGCGCCTGAGCTATGTCCTGGCGGTGGGGGGTGGGGGCGGCGGGGGTGCCCCGGCAGGGCCCCAGCGGCAGCCCCCCGGCGACGGATCCTGCCGGCAGGCGGGGCAGGCCGGGGAGGGGGGTGGCGGTGCGGCTGGGCTGCTGAGGCAGAGGCGGGATCAGAGGCAGCAGCAGCGCCGCCAGCAGCAGGCTGGGAAGGCGGGGGGTGGTGGGGCTGCTCCCGCGCAGCAGCAGCAGCAGCGCCACCCACTCGCTGGCCTCTGCCGCGGCCCCCCGAGGGTCGTCGCAGGGCCTGGCCTGGCGGAGAAGGTGAACCCGGTAGGTCTTCCCTCTGATCCCCGCGTGGGGGAGGCGGGGGGTGGAGGTGGGGGAGGTGGGGGCACACCCCGCCAGCTCTCGCGTGCCGCATTCCTCAACCCGCGTGTGGCCTGTGGTGGCAGCAGCGCCCCGAGTGAGGATGTTGCCACGAGGGCCACACCTCCGGCAGGCAGCTCCGCCTTCTCCACCGCAGGCACGCCCTCCGTCGGTGCGTGTGGCGGTGCCCTGCTGGCGGAGCAGCAGCAGCAGCAGCATCAGCAGCTGCTGCCGGGTGACGGAGGTGGTTGTTGCGTCGACCCACCGGGGGCTGCTATCATGCTGTCCACGCCGTCCGACGCGGGGGTTTTGGAGCAGCATCGCAATCAGCAGCAGCAGGGCGAGGACAGGCAGGGTGAGGACGGCGAGGGAGGCGGGCCGCTTCTTCTCCACCAAGAGGAGGATGGTGTGTGCGGCGGCGGCGCGTGGGCCGGGCTGGCTTCCGACGCCACCGAGGTTCCCGGCGGGGACTGCGGCGCCGATGCTCCCGACGGCGCTCCCCACGCCCCCCTGCCGCCCCCCGTGCCGGAGGGGGGGGTGGAGGTAGAGGTGGTGGAGGCGGGGACCCCGCACCCCCCAGCTGACACCGCTGGCACAGCACCAGAGGGAGCAGACCCTGCACGCCCGGCCACCGCCCCACCCCCGGGGGGGGAGGAGGAGGTGGTGGCGGGGGTCGGGCTGCTCTGGAGGGGGGGCCCGCACGCCGCGGGGTGGCGCAGAGCTGCCTCCCCGCAGGCAGGAGGGGGCTGGGGTGGGGGTGGGGGTGGGGGTGGGGGTGGGGGCTGCTCTGGGGGGGGGCCCTCATCCCCGGGCTCAGCGCCACTCGCCTCGCTGGTGAACAGCATCGTCGCCTCGGTGAAGCGGCGGGGCGCGCGGGAGGCGCTCCTCCGCGGGACCTGCCTGGGCAACGTGCGGGCGCACAGCGCGTCACATAGGGGGGCCGCCACGCCGCACCACCTCGACTCCGCCCCCACCACCCGAAGTCGGGACGCGCAGCCGCTGCCCCTGCAGGGACAGTGGGGCCGCGGGCTGGGCATGCACCGCACCACCGGAGGAGGTGGGGGGAGGGGTAGGACCAAGCTGCGCAGCGCATGCCTGCAGGGTGCGGCCGGGTGCAGGGAGGAGTCGGGGGACAGAGGCAGGAAGCACGGCGGTGGTGGGGGTGGAGGGGTCGTCTGCCGGCGACCGGCGACCGGGCTGGCGATCGCGCGCCCCGCGCAGAAGCCTGGCGTGTTCCGCCCGCCGTGGCCGAGGTTGGAGGAGATGGCAGCACTCCCGAGTAGCGTGCATGCCGCCTTCTGTTTCAAGAGGGGCGGTGGTGGTGGAGGTGGAGGTGGAGGTGGTGGTGCTGTGTGTGTGGGCAGCGTTGCAGCCCAGGGGCACTGCAGTGGTGCAGCGGGGCTGCCGAGGCGGGGCTGCGGCAGGGGCGGCGGGGCGCAGCACCCGCGGGGGTGCGGTGGCGACGGGGGGGACAGCAGCGGGAGCGAGAGTGGCGGTGGCCTGGGGGGTTGCGGCACACAGCAGCTGCTTTGGGGCCAGCTGGTTTAGAGGGCGTGAGGCAGAGGCAGTGTGCGGGTGGAGCGGCGCAACAAGCCCTCGTGCGGAGGGTGCGGGGAGGGGGGGCTCGGTGCAGCCGACACTAAACAGCAACCGTTAATGTGTGGTGTGTTGATCACTTTTTAAGGTGGGTTTACCCACCCCACTCACCCTATGTCAGGCGTGTCTGTGTGTGTGATCTTCGTGATGTAACCGTTGGTAAAGCGGGATGTCTCCGTCCCGCATGAAACCTGGCTGATTCTCAAAAAACGATGTGGCGTTGCCACGCCACATCTTGTCTTTTCACCACATTTTGGCGCTCAGCAGGGAGTGGCTGACAAGGCGGCCCCCTGTGCAGCTGCTGGCCCCCTCTGCCTCTTGGCGCCTTGGAACCCCCTTTTGAAGGCCTGGGAAGGTTCAGCGGGGCGGACGGGCCTACCGCGGGGATCGCGTATTTTCCCCATCCGATCCCCCGCTTGCCTCGCTGACAGCGTGGGGTCAAAGTTGGCTGGCAACTCAACCATGAGCAGTGTCTCGGCGATGTGCTGTGCCGAGAGCCTCACCCCCGCCCCAGATTCTCTGCCCCCCCCTCCGGGTTCGTTGCACGGCTGCACACCACCACGCCACACCACCCTGCCTGCGGAAGGGCACACGCAGTGCGTCTCCACCTGCCCAGCCACCCGCACCCAGCCACAGACAGATGGCAACCAATCCCATGGAGGTGACTGTTCGCCACACCGGGAGCGGTGACAGCTGTGTCGTCGGAGTTCCGGAAGGCGGGACCGTGGCCAGGCTGAAGGCGGATGCGCTGGAGGAGATGTTCCCGGGTTCTATCGACGCATCCCGTGAGGCTGCATGCGTGGCAGCACACATCGAAGGGTGTGAGGAGGAGCTGGACGATGAAGAGCGCGTTGCCGACACGGGTCTGGAGGACGGGAGTGCTGTCAAGCTCGTCCCGCGCTGGCCCACAGTCAAGGCCCCCGCAGTCTACAACAGTGCACATGGCGAGGTCTTATCCTGCATCACACTGTCGAGGTGTGGGAAGCTGTGTGCTGTGGGTTACCACAACGGACACATCACTGTGTTTGACACCAGCACTGGTGATGTGGTGGCGGACGTAACACACGGCAACCGCACTATCGGCTGGGCGGCGTTCTCCATCTGTGGGACGTGGTTGGCAACAGGCTCTCCTGACGGCACCATCTGCGTGTGGCTGACAACGACGTCGGACCAGGTGTGCATTCTGAATCCTCACTCTGTCATCCGGAGTGCAGCGTGGACACATTGCGGGCGTCTGGTATCAGGAGATGCTATTGGCAATGTGTTTGTGTGGGACCTGAAGGGCACACCGAGCCCCACAGTGCTGGAGGGTCACGGCAAACGTGTGGCCAGCCTTGTCGTATCGGGAACAAGGATCTTCAGCGGGTCACATGACAATAACATCCGTGTGTGGGACATCAGCACCCTCACACACACACACACCCTGGATGAGCACCTCAAGAGAGTGACTGGCCTCAACCTGACCGACGACGAGCAGCAACTGGTGTCATGCTCTGAGGACAGCTTACTCAAGGTGTGGTGCACAACCTCCCTCAGCTGCCTGCGTACTGTGCAACTGGCTTCCTATCCCTTTTCGCTTTCTGTGTCACAGCCAGGTGATGTTTTTTCAGTGGTGCATCTTGACGACATCGTGCTGTATTGCCTCAGCACAGGTGAATGTCTGGGGAAGGTGGGCGCAGATGGTGGCAGTGTTTTACTCAGCCCTTGTGGCAGGTGGATTTTCTCGACGAAGCGCCATTCTTTGCGTGTGCGTCCTGTGTCTTTCGCCGATTCATCCTGAGTGCAGTCCTTTTTTGTGTGAAACGCACCGTGCTCACGGGAGGCGTTCAGAACTAAAAAGGTTGCAGTGGGAGCAATGTTCTGTTCACCTACACTCCACGCCCCAACGTGACAGGTGACCAGAAGGTTGCACAAACAAAACACAAGAAACCCGGTAATGGTGTGATCATGGAACCCCCCAGAGCTGGCACAGACCTGGCACAGAACCTCGATATGATTACACCAGGCAATCCATTTCCTCCCCCCTGCTTTGTCGGTGCGTGATTCTCGCGACCCACGATAGCTTCAACCCTGAGGTGCTCGCACAGCGCCATCATGCAGAAGAAATGTTTTGAGAATTTCAGGGTTTTGCGCGTGCGTGTCGAAGTGCAACAGGTAAGGTGTTTCGCATCCTCATGATGATTAATGTGTCATTATGCGCCAAACTGAAGGTGTGCTTCCCGACCTTGCTTTTCTTTTGTGTGCAGAACCATCTCGTGTTCACAGTGCGAAACGTCAACAAACCGCAGCTGATGCGGTGCATCTGAGATTGAGAAGGCAAATGACTGACGTCTCAGACTCCGGGACCCACCCCCCGCCCCAATTGAGCTCGACACCCCCACACCGCACAACACGCGAAGCTGCACCACCTGCACACAGGCAACCCTCCCTGCCGGATGTGCTGAACTCCTGCACTCCGTTGCTCGACACACTGTTGTTACTTTGAGGCCCCCATCATGCGCACACAGCACACACCGCCACACTCTCCAGGAAGGCTTTGCTGTTGGTGTCAGCGTGCAAGGGGAGGGGGGAGTCACAAACATGGATGTGACTGTTCGTCATGCCGAGACCGGTGACAGCTGTGTCGTCGGAGTTCCGGAAGGCGGGACCGTGGTCAGGCTGAAGGCGGATGCGCTGGAGGAGATGTTTCCGGGTTCTATCAACAACGCATCCCGTGAGGCTGCATGCGTGGCAGCACACATCGAAGGGTGTGAGGAGGAGCTGGACGATGAAGAGCGCGTTGCCGACACGGGTCTGGAGGACGGGGGTGCTGTCAAGCTCGTCCCACGCTGGCCCACAGTCAAGGCCCCCGCAGTCTACTCATTGACGCATGGCGATCGTATGCACTGCATCACACTGTCGAGGTGTGGGAAGCTGTGTGCTGTGGGCTTCCACAACGGACACATCACTGTGTTCGACACCATCACCGCTGATGTGGTGGGGTACGTAGCACACGGCAACGACGTGACCCCTCAGACCCCGTTCTCCGCCTGTGGGACGTGGTTGGCAACGTGTTCAGAGGACGGCACCATCTGCGTGTGGCTCACAGCAACCTGGGAGAAGGTTTACATGCTGGACCACAACAACGCCGCTGTGTTCAGTGCAGCATGGACACACTGCGGACGTCTGGTGTCTGGAGACAACAGCGGGAAACTGCGTGTGTGGGACTTGAAGGGCACACCGAGCCCCACAGTGCTGGTGGGTCACACCAGGCCTGTTGAGAGCAGCGCTGTGTCCGGCACGAGGATCTACAGCGGGTCACGGGACAAGACCATCCGTGTGTGGGACCTTCGCACCCTCACATGCACACACACCCTGGATGAGCACACTGGTGCCATCTCCGGCATCGCCCTGACTCAGGATGAGCAGCACCTGGTGTCGTGCTCTGAGGACATGTCACTCAAGGTGTGGTGCACAACCTCCCTCAGCTGCCTGCGTACTGTCCAACTGGGCACCTATCCCTTCTCACTTGCTGTGTCAAAGCAAAGTGATGTTCTTGCAGTGGCTTCATTCACCGCCACGAAGCTGTACCGCCTCAGCACAGGTGAGCTTCGAGGGCAGCTTGCGTCACAGGGTTTTGGTGCTGCGCTCAGCCCCTGCGACAGGTGGCTCTTCACATCAACAAACTGCACTTGTGTCTCTGTGTGTGCTGTGTCTTCCATTTTACCCTGAGTGCAGTGGATCCGTTTCCCCTGCCTTGCGGGGTTGCTGTTTCATGATGTGTATCTCCTCCTGTATCGACACCCTCACCACATGCCAGGGTGTTGAGCCGTCACCGCACATACCAAACCCAAGAAAGAGACTGACAGCGGAAACTGCACCGTCTTGGTTTCTCACCTTCCCATCACAGCACTCTCCGACCCGATCAGTCTCTTCTCAAGATACGACTCACACAGTAGGTTCCCCACTCCACCCACCACAACCGGAAAGCTTCCTCAGCACTGGAGGTGGGCGACGGGCGTGAGGTGAGGTGGAGATGGGAATACTTGCGAGTTGGCAGAAGGTGTGTGACGCCCCCCGCAGCGGATCCGGGCCCCCCACAAAGGGCGTCACTCCCGACGCCGGCGAGCGGCGTCGCGTCACGGCCTGCCCGGTGCAATCACCTCAGTGACGAAGGCACAGCTCCCCAACCCCGACCCCCTCCAGCGTCTTCCGCGACTTCCAGGCCACCGCTTTGAGTCACTGTTTTTGGTCCCCAACCCCACCATCGCACACTGCACTCAGTGGCTGTACACCACCACACCCTTCAGGAAGGATTCTCAGTTTGTTCCCGCGTGCAAGCGACGCTGGGTAAGAGGAGGCAACAGTACCACACTCTCAGGAAGGAGCCCCTTTGACCCCGAGCCCCATCATGCGCACACAGCACACACCGCCACACTCTCCAGGAAGGCTTTGCTGCTGGTGTCAGCGTGCAAAAAGATCCGGCTGTTGTTTGTGTGCCACATCCGGCACGCCGAAAGCGAAGAGGGGTACAGAATCAACAACATGGATGTGACTGTTCGTCATGCCGAGACCGGGGACAGCTGTGTCGTCGGAGTTCCGGAAGGCGGGACCGTGGTCAGGCTGAAGGAGGATGCGCTGGAGGAGATGTCCCCGGGTTCTATCGACGCATCCCGTGAGGCTGCATGCGTGGCAGCACACATCGAAGGGTGTGAGGAGGAGCTGGACGATGAAGAGCGCGTTGCCGACACGGGTCTGGAGGACGGGGGTGCTGTCAAGCTCGTCCCACGCTGGCCCAACGTCAAGGCCCCCGCTGTCTACTCATCTCCGCATGGCGATCGTACGCACTGCATCACACTGTCGAGGTGTGGGACGCTGTGTGCTGTGGGGTACCACAACGGACACATCACTGTGTTTGACACCATCACCGCTGATGTGGTGGCGGACGTAACACACGGCAACAGTACTATTTTTCGCGCAGCGTTCTCAGTCTGTGGGACGTGGTTGGCAACGTGCTCTTCTGACGGCACCATCTGTGTATGGCTGGCCGCAACCTGGGAGCAGGTCTGCACGCTGGACCACAGCTCCTCAATCCGGAGTGCAGTGTGGACACGCTGCGGACGACTAGTGTCCGGAGACAACATCGGTATGGTGCGTGTGTGGTACTTGAAGGGCACACCGAGCCACACCGAGCTGGAGGGTCACATCAAACGTGTTGCCGGCCTTGCTGTGTCAACTACGAGAATCTTCAGCGGGTCGTGGGACAACAGCATTCGTGTGTGGGACATCAGCACCCTCACACACACACACACCCTAGATGAGCACATCAAAAGAGTCACCGGCATCGCCCTGACTCAGGACGAGCAGCACCTGGTGTCGTGCTCTGGCGACAAGTCACTCAAGGTGTGGTGCACAACCTCCCTCAGCTGCCTGCGTACTGTGCGACTGGACTACTACCCTTTCTCGCTTGCTGTTTCACAACCAGGTGACGCTGTTGCACTGGAGTCTATAAATAACACCGTGCTGTACCGCCTCAGCACAGGTGAGTGTTTGGGGAAGGTGGGCGCAGAGAGTGGCAGTGTTTCACTCAGCCCCTGCGGGAGGTGGTTTTTCTCGACGGACCTCTATGTTCTGCTTGTGTCTTCCGTGTCACCTGAGCCGCCTGTTTCCGATTCCTGATCCTGCCTTGCATTCTAGCCTCCCCAGCACAGCACTCTCTGACCCCTGCTCGGGTTGGAGGCAGCTGATACGGTGCAGCTGATATGAGAATATGGCAAAAGGACTTTCACGCTGCTCTCTCTCTCTGCAGACTGCTCCACACCCCCCCCCCCCCCCTCACCCCCCTGGTGTAGTGACTACAAAAAGGACTAACATTGCGAGAAGGTTCTGGGAGATTTACTTTTCCATTCACTCTCGACGATCAAACCCCCCCCTCACCCCCCGCCCCAATGGCGGCGCCTGAATGCTGAATCGCGGCATGATCTTTTCAGCCGCTGAAATGGGTCTTGCCTCGCCACTCTGTGCTTCCTGTTTGTTGTGCGTTTCACCACAACCTCTCCCCTCCCTCCATTCCCCCGTGTTGAGTGACATGTGTCGATAGGGTTCCATTTTTTACAACAACGGGGAATCTGTCAGTGGGGGTCTTCGCTGGTCGACAAACTTCGACAAATTTCGTCAGTTTTCAGCCAATTCAACAGGAAATGCACCAGAATGCACTGATGACCACCCTGTAGCGAAGACCCCCAGTGTCAAAAAGATAGTAGGCAGCGCTTGGGCAACAAATACAACCTCATCAGTCTGCGGAGTTGCTTTTGTTGTGCCCGGATTTGGCGCACAAACAACAGCCTTATCTTTTTGTGCCATGCTTGCCAGCACAGGGCGGCACCTGCGAGAGTGGCAATCATCACAAAGCCACTACTGTGTTGCCCTCAGCCCCTGCGGGAGGTGGGCCCTCACGCTGAACCGCTACTCTCTGTGTGTCTCCCCTGTGTCTTCCGTGCCACCCGAGTGGAGTGTCACAGAACATCCCTTTATCCCTTCCTGCCTTGCTCCCTCTCCTCGCAGCACGGCACCTTCTGCCCCAACAGCGACTCTGGACCTGTCGACACAATGCGGGGTCTTCGGGACCAGGGGTGCGGGCGTGCGCTATTCGTTGTGTAGTTATCTGCGGCTCTGTCGTGTTCACATCTGTTCTCCACACGCCTTGATCCACCTTCACGAGGTCTTCGCCCAGAAGTGCAGAATAGTGAGCTGCCTCACAACAAAGCTCTGGAAACGAGTCGGACGATGTGACATCCCCCCCCCTCTGAAGTGTCTTCCACACACTATACCTTGCGTTCCAGGGGTTGCAGTGGTTGCACCGCCCTGTGACTTTGCCACACCGCACCACCAGACACACAGGGCAAGACCAAGCTCGTCTGTTGAAGCAATGGAGGTGTTCCTGAAGGACAGGCTGTGTGGGGAGCAGCATGCGGTGCACATCGGGGAGGGCGACACCCCGGTTCATCTCAAGGCAAACGCACTCGACGTGGTGCTCGGGTACCCTGCTGACGCGCTTCCCGAGGACGTGGAGCTCTCGGTGGATGGGGAGGTGCTCGACGACAGCACCCCTCTGTCCGGTGCCGCAGGTGTGTCGCAGGGGTGCTGCATCGACGTGGCGCTCTCGGGTGCTCGCTTCGTTGAGGTGTTGGAGGAGCAAAGGCGTGACAAGCCGGATGGGTCTGCCGTTGACATCAACACCATACCTGCCTGGGCACGGGGTCTGCGTGATGTGGCGCTTGCGGTGGTGCGGTGTGACGGCAGGGCGTTGCAGCACCTCGATGAGTCGTTCCGCAGTGACAGACACATCGTCACCGCAGCGGTGCGCAGTCACGGTGACGCATTTCAATACGCCTCCGAAGACCTGCGTGCAGATGAGGACGTGGTGCTGTCGGTGGCACTGATGAAGTCCTCCGCCGTGAGGCATGCATCACCTGCACTGCTCAGCAACAAGCCTTTCGTCCTCACTCTTGTGCAACGCTCTGACCGTGTACTCGCGCATGTCGATTCAGCGCTGCAGGCCGACAGAGAGGTCGTCATGGCGGCAGTTCAATGTGACCCTGGCGCACTCGAGTACGCCTGTGAGTCCCTCCGCAACGACAGGCAGGTGGTCATGGCGGCACGCGGTGGTCTCCAGCACGCAAGTGCTGCATTACGCAACGACAAGGAGCTTGTTCTCCGTGCCATACAGATACGGAGGCGCGTGATTTTTGATGTTCCTGCTTCTTCGGCACTGCGTCACAACAGGGAAGTGGTGCTGGCTGCCTCTCGTCTCTGGGGATGCAACTTCAGAACGGCATCAGCCGGACTGCTTCACGACAGGGAGTTCCAACACGAGGCCGTCCTGTGGAACGGTGAGGTGTTGGAGAATGTCCCCGAGCCGGAGGAGCCGTGCTCAGACGTGCCGCTTCACCAAGACCGGGACCTTATCCTTGCAGCAGTCGAGACCTACCCCCCGTCACTCGAAAAGGCCGACCCTTCCCTGCAGGGCGACAGGGAGGTGGTGCTCGCTGCGATGCGCAGTCGAGCACCGTGGGGTCAATACCTTGCACTGAGCCATGCACCCTCACACCTGAAGAAGGACGAGGAGGTGGTGCTGGCGGGTGTGCAGCGTGACGAACTTGTTCTCGGAGAAGCAGACTCCTCGCTTCGCAGCAACAGAGAATTCGTGCTGCAGTGTGTCAAGCTGCAGGGGTCTGCCTTAAGGTACGCCTCCCCCCCTGCGTCCAGCGACAGGGAGGTGCAGCTTGCTGCGGTGGCACAGGACCCAGGTGCTTTGGAGTTCTGTGATGAGTCGATCCGCAGCAACAGAGATGTGGTCCTCACAGCCATGCGGAAGGGGGGCTATGATTTGAAGTATGTTTCAGACAACCTGCGCAAGGACCGTGAGGTCGTGCTTGCTGCTGTGAAGTCGTCTCAGTCACTCCAGCATGCTGACGTGGCATTCCGCCAGGACGAGGAGGTGGTGCTCGCATCTATACACACTGGCGGGGGAGCTCTTCAACACGCCGACCCTTCATTCCGCAGCAACAGAGACTTCATGCTGACAGCCGTCCGCAAGTGCGGATTGGCTCTTCGCTACGCCAGTCCTTCACTGTGCCGTGACAAGGAGCTTCAACTGGCTGCCGTCTTGCAGGATGGGAGGGCGTTGCAGTACGCTGACCCTTCACTGCGAAGCGACAGGTCGGTTGTGCTTCAAGCGGCTCGTGCACACGGCGGTGCTCTGCAGTTCGCCAATCCCGTGTTCTGTGGTGATGAGGAGGTGGTCCTCGCAGCCGTGACAAGTTCCGGCAGTGCGCTAGGCTTCGCCCACCACACACTGTGGAACAGGCGTGAGGTGGTGCTGGCGGCTGTGCGCCAGGAGGGATGTGCCCTTCGGTACGCCCCCACAGCGCTGTGCTGCGACAAGGAGGTGGTGCTGGCGGCTGTGCGTGCCGACCCAGACGCCTACATCTACGCGTCTGCCCCGCTGCGCCGCGACAGCGACGTCCTTGCTGCCGCCTTTCCATGACCCGCACCACCACCACAAGAAGAGATGCTGCTGGCTCTGAAGCTGAAGCCCCTAGCCACCGCAGCGTGTCTCTGTCAAGCCGGTCAAGCGACGCTTCGCATTCGCCATCCCCTCCGTGCAAAGGCATGCAGCGCGGCCTTCCTGTTCCGTGTGGGCGCAGGGGCTGGCAGAGGGCCTGTGGCTTCTGCGTGAGGCATGAATGTATCCACGCTCCTCCTCCCTGACCCCCCGTGCTGCGGGAATCCTCTCGCTGGCTGCCACCACCTTGGGTCGGGTTCTGTCGACCAGAGAGCCCTGGGGGCAGGATGTTGCACTGCAGGGTCATCCCAGCCGTGCCGAAGAACGTCATGCAGAGGTCGAAGGGCTAGGGCGGCACTTACGAGGGATGCCTCTTTTTTTTGAGCACATGGTCACATGATGGTGCGTAAAAGTGTAGAAGCGTCAACGCAACAAACAACAGGAAAATCATCAGAGCGGTTGTCGCTGTGAAGTGACAGGGCGCTTTCTGTGTGTCTAGCTATCTCGTGTCCACATGTGGTGGAAGCGTCAACGCATCATTAAGGAAGAAGGAAGCACGGTTGCTACGCTTTTGCGTGCCATACGCATTGGCAGATCTGAACTTGAAAGCATGCAGCAGCTGGGGGTGGGGGGCAGGGGGGCGGCGGAGTGTAGTGTGACTGCAACACAGGAAAGGCTGTTCGAGGGGACGTCAAGTGTTGAAAAAGGACGAATCCACGTGACGCCACCCACACTCCCCCCCTGCATGTCTGACAGCGTGGGCCGCGGGTCGTTTATTCTTGCCAACAAAGTATTGCCCACAGGACAGCAACACAGCACACGAGTGAAGGGAGATCACCCCTGTGCTTCCTTCCACTTCTACTTCAATACCCCCGCTCCCTCTGTTCTGTGTGTGACGCTCCGCGGGGGTGACCGGCGTCGCCCTGAATCAGGACGAGCAGCACCTGGTGTCATGCTCTGGCGACAAGTCACTCAAGGTGTGGTGCACAACCTCCCTCAGATGCCTGCGTACTGTCCTCCTGGACAACGACTGCGACTCCCTTGCTGTGTCACAGCCAGGTGATGTTGTTGCCGTGCAGCCTACTTTGTCTACTTTCGATGACGCCGTCTCGCTGTACCGGCTCAGCACAGGTGAACGTTTGGGTAAGGTGCCCTTCGAAGGTGAGGGTGTTGCACTCAGCCCCTGCGGGAGGTGGCTCTTCACACCAAGAAAGACAATGGGGATGGCTAGCCCCACAAATGGTGTTGGTGGCCTCAGGATATCATTCTGGCACCCTTTGGGGTCGGTGCGTGTGTCAGGTAGGGGCTGAGAGGTGTTTCGAGCGTGTCCTGAAAATGCCCATATTCTCACAGGGGTATACCTACCCCTACCCCCCCTTTGACAGATTGTGTGCGTTGCTGAGCACCAGTTGCTCCAGCACAACCCTTGGTGCTTGCTACCTCCACGTGTCCTCACGCAGACCCACACACCACCCCCTCCCCACACCGATGGGACTATTTGAAGCCATCGTGTCGATGGACGGGCGGCTCACGGGGAAGGACCGGGAGGGCAGGCGCCTGCTCTTCACCACCGCGATCTTCTGCTCTGCCATCGTTGCCTCCGCATTTGCGATGACCGATCCTGAGCATCTCACGTCGTTGGTTGTGGCGCACTACGCCAGCATACTGGCCACCATGGGTCATCGCGCAGTGCCTGTGCCGCCTCCGTATCACAGGGCGCATGGTGAAAATGTACATTGTGGTGTGGACGGCCTCCATCTGCTGCCTGCATCTCCACAACCAAGCGGTGAACGTGTCCCCCAGGTGGTCGCTGTTCGTCATGGTGTTGGACCTCTCGCTGGTGCTGCGTCTTGGGAGGCGCTTTGCCACAGGCCTTATGGCTGGTGTGATCCTGTGGATTTTCCTGCTGCATCTCGACCTCCACGTGCGGTTTGGCCTGCTGGATTTGCCCGGGAGTCTGTCCACATCGATCCGTATCGAGCAGTTGGCGATAGAATGCCAATGCACCGACCCACCGTGCACCAGGAGCGTGTCCTGGACTGTTGTCAATTCGTTGACTGTGTCCCTGGTGCTTCTCATCGACTTCCTCGCGACGCGCGGGTTTGCAGAGGAGGCGGAGAAGGAGCAGGCGGCGATGGCACGGACCATCGAGACTGTGGAGGCGGCGGCACAGCTGCTTGCGGGCTACGACGTCGACACCGTGGCGGAGCTGCTGGAGGCGGCGGAGGGGCGTCTCCCGCCTGCGATGCATGCCGCGCTGCAGCGTCTGGAGCAGAACCTGCGGTCGTACCGCGCCTACCTCCCGAAGTCGTGCCTGCCGCTTCAGGCGGCAGTGATGGAGGGCGACGACGACTCTGCCGAGGCGTCTTCCAGATCGATGTCTCATGCTTCCACTTCGTTGTCGACCGTCCCTCGAGACCTCAGCCTCCAGTGGGTGATAAAGTCCAGCAAGGCAAGCCTGCTTGTGCTGAACGTGTGTGGTTCGATTAGTCTGCTGGAGGAGAACGTTGCAGGCTTCACGCACGTCTTCAATGAGGTCCTGACTTCAGCACTGGACGTAACGCACCGGCGCCACGGGCTTGTCGATGTATTCGTAGGCGACAGGGTGCTGGCGTCGTTCAACACGTGGATGCCGTGTGCCGTGCACGCTACGTCTGCTGTGAAGGCGGCGCAGCACATTGTACATGCGGTGGGCAACATGGCGTGCGGGCCGCAGGGCGTGCGTGTCAGTATCGGGCTTGCGACAGGCAGGGTGCTGCACGGGGACGTGGGGTGTGCCGAGATGCGGCGCTTCAGCGTGCTGGGCAGTGTCCCGCTTATTTCATGCGGGATGGAACGTGCGGCACGTGCGTTCGGGTTGCCGGCTGTGTGCAACCGCAGCCTGCAGCAGGACGCAGAGATCGAGCACGTGCTGCTGCTGGTGCCGCGCCTGGTGCACCTGGTGAAGGCGCGTGCGTGTGGCGGGGACACGCTGCGCGACGCTGTGCCTGACTACGGCGGGGAGCAGCCTGTGTACGAGGTGCGTGTGCCTGACGGTGACTTCGAAGAGAGCCTGCCTGCCAACGAGTGGCTGTACCAGATCGGGCCAGGCGCTGCCGAGTGGGCTCCTTACAACAACGCTGTGCGGAAGTACCTCAAGGGTGCGGGTGTGGACGACGTTGCACCGGATGCACTGGCGGCGCCGGATGCAGGGCAGCACGAGGCTGCTGTGCGGCACAGCCTGGCTCAGCTCGCCTGTCGGCGGGCCCTGATGGTCCAGGCATAACACCGGCCCTGGCAGCACCCCACGCACCGTTGTCCCGTGCCCCAAGACTGCTGCACCCCTCCTCCTGTCTTGGTTGCTTCGAGCTCAAGGCCCAGGCCACCCCAACACACATGTTGTGTTCATTTGCGAATCCGCTGCAAGGGGACCCATCCGTATCGTGCCGTGCCTGTTCATTTACACATCCCGGTCGACAAGGCCCCGGGAAGAAATCGTGGGGTGTTCTCGCGATCGACGAACACCCATTACGAGTAAAGCGATGTCGTTCGGTTATTATTCTCCCTCCCCCCTCCTTTCTTGTCGCCTGCTGAGGCTGTCGCCCCACCCAATCACCCGCCCAAGCCCCCCTGCATTCTCAAGTGGTGGCACCGCTCTGAAGCAGCCTGTCTTTGATCCCCACCCCACTATCGCACACCGCACACACCGCCACACCCTCCAGCAAACCTGCAAACCCACAAATTGGTGGTGCGACTTCCCCAGCCCAAGCCTCGTTAGGCCACCGCCCGCTCCGTGAGTGTGCAAGGCACACATGGATGTCTCCGTGCGTCACACTGGGACCGGAGACTGGTAGAACAGGGTAAACCCCATACCTTGCTCCCAAGGCAGGGCAGTGGTATGGATTTTCCAATCCAGTCACTGAGTGGTGAGGGACCTGTCATGTTTACTGCTTCTGCTTTTACTCTGTATTTGCATTTGCGATGAGAAACATACTTGTTCCCATTACTAAACCCTAGAGTACAGGAAACATTGCTTGGAGTGCTGATAATGGATGGGATGTGGATGAGCATTACGAAGCAATTGACTGGGACCGGAGACAGCTGTGTCGTTGGAGTTCCGGAAGGCGAGACCGTGATCAGGCTGAAGTGCCGTGTCTCGGGACAGGGGACACCAGGGAAGTCAGAGACGGACAGAACGGAGGTTTCACAGTCGCAGCCAGGGGAGCCTGGTAGTGGAACAGGACCAGAGCCTGACGGAACCACTTGACTATATGCCAAGTGAGTGCCGCGTGGGGTGAGCTACGACCACGTGATGATGAAGGCTTGAACAAGAGATGAAGCGTTTAGTGTATACGAATGTGTGAGGTGAGTGTGTGTGCTGACGGACGTGACGGAACGTGATGAATATATTGTTTTCTAAAACGAATTTCCCCCCCCCCTCCCCCCGGAACCTGAGAATGTGACCGCCTACCCAATGGTGTTTACACAAAGGAGTTCAGCGTGTTAAACCCCATTCTCTGTTCCCAAGGCAGAGCGGCTATGTGTACCCAGAGTGTACGTACGTGCACATGGCTCTGCAGATACGCTGAGTGGTGAGGGGCATGCCTGTTTTTCTTTTTTGTTTTGTAGACCAACACACGCCAGTGTATTGAAGGAAATACTTTCCAAGCGTTGCAACACGACTAACACCACTCACTTCCTCCTGTGCTCCTCCACCTTTTCTGTACTTCATTGGCAGGCAAGACACTTCGAAGGACGTTCCGGGGGGAAAGATCAGCCGGCCTACGAGCCCGCCACCACGAGCGCGAAAGCGGTGAGCAGCAGTGAGTCGCAGCTTGGCCTACGAGCCACCGCAGAGGAGTGAGTCACAGCCGGCCTACGAGCCCGCCACCACGAGACGCGAAAGCGGTGTTTATCTAGCAGCAGTGAGCCACAGCCGGCCAACGAGCCCGCCACCACGAGACGCGACAGCGGTGTTTATCTAGCAGCAGTGAGCCACAGCCGGCCTACGAGCCCGCCACCACGAGACGCGAAAGCGGTTTTCTATCTAGAGCAGCAGTGAGCCACAGCCGGCCAACGAGCCCGCCACCACGAGACGCGAAAGCGGTGTTTATCTAGCAGCGGTGAGCCACAGCCGGCCAACGAGCCCGCCACCACGAGACGCGAAAGCGGTGTTTATCTAGCAGCAGTGAGCCACAGCCGGCCAACGAGCCCGCCACCACGAGCGCGAATAGCGGTGTTTATCTAGCAGCAGTGAGCCGCAGTTGGGCCCACGAGCCATCGCAGAGGAGTGAGTCGCAGCCGGCCTACGAGCCCACCACCACGAGACCGAAAGCGGTGTTTTATCTAGCGGTTCGACACACAGACCAGGTGCAGATCACAGACCAGGTGCAGATAAGCGTGAGTCGCAGCGTTGGCCAACACGCGAAAGCGGTGTTTATCTAGGCCCCGCGGCTCACGCCACACGCCCTGCCGGCATGGCCTTCCCGTCGCGGCCCCGAGAGGCGGACTGGGAGGGCGTCATGGAACCGCGGCACCAGGGGGACCCCGCCCCCACCATTTACAGGTGCATCTTTGAGAGTTGCAGACAGGCGCACGACGGGCGGGGCGGACTCCAGTGCGCAAGGTGCGGGAAGCGATGCACTCGCTCTTGCATGAGGGAGGTGCTCCCCGTGGACGTGGCCGCCTCCTTCGCCAAGCACGCAGACCACCCGGAGTGGGTGTGCCCAGTGTGCGCGTGGGCCGAGCACGATGAGACACGCTCGGACGCCCCGCACCCGCCCCCACACGCACCACCACAGGACAGCGACGACGAGCGCGCAGGGTCCACAGACAGCAGCGTCTGCTCGTCGGACCTGAGTGGACAGCTGCCCACCATCGGGCGCCGTCTTTTCCTGGAGATGCGCGCGACGATCGCCGACCAGGGGAGGGAGATCCAGAGGCTCTCCAAGCGCGTGGAGCAGCTGGAGCAGGGGGCGATGACCCTCACCCGACGCCTGGAAGCCACCCTGCCCGACGGTTTCACGCCCCACGCTGTCTCGACATGGAAGGGCCTTGAGGAGGCAAACGTGCGGGTCCTGGTGCGCCAGGAATGCAGCAGGGTGTTCGGGGAGTTCGGCCTTCCGGTGAACCTACGCAGCGCCCAGGAGTACCAGATCGACATCCGGCGGATGCTCGATTTGGTCGTCAACACGCTGAGCCTCATCGAAGACAAGCCGCCGAGCCCGAAGCTCCTGCAGATCCTCCACGACGCCATCGTAGAGCTGACAGGCATCACGCAGTTGGGGGCGCTGGGAAAGGGCCTCAGGAGGGAGTTGCAGCGGGCAAAGGGGTACACCCCGATGGACTTCACGGCAGTGGCGATGGAGGCTTTGCTGGCGGAGCTCCAAAACCCCGACAAGAAACGCCGGTCTGAGCGCTACTTCTCAAAGGGTCGCGAGAGGGACTCCGACCGGGGACGCGACCACCGCGACAACCGCGACAACCGTGACAAACGTGACAACCGCGACAACCGCGAAAACCGCGAAAACCGCGACAGCCGCGACAGACGCGAGACGCGCGACAACCGCAGCCGCCCGTCAGAGCCACGGCGGGCGGGAAAGGAATTGCCGCAGAAGCACTGACTGGCCCCGCCCGGGGAAGGGCCACCCTCGAAGAAGGGACGCCCCCGCCAGGAGGAAGGCCCCCTCAGCCCCAGAAAACGCGCCCGGGTGCTGAAGGGCGCAAAGAGGACACTCGAGAACGCCACCGCCCCCTCGTACCGAAAGACCGCAGCGAGCGTCCTACGGCGATTCCGCGACTTCAAGCACCAGTGGGTCAAAGAAACAGGGACACAAGTGGACCACGAGACGGCAGTGATCCTTTGGTTGGCGAAAAAGGAGCTCGACGGTCTGACAAAGGGGTCCGTCCTGCAGTACTGCTCCACGCTGATTGCCGCCCTGCGCCGCGACATGAAGGTAGACCTAAAGGACTCGGTGCGGATAAAAGATTTTTGCAGGGGACTTCGGCGTGGAGGGGCGCTCAGGCCGAAGAAGCAAGCGACACCAGCCACCAGGCAGGAGTTCGCGACCGCCGTCAAGATGGAGCCATGCCCAAACATCCGCCTGGTGCTGCAACTATGTTGGCTGGGGAGCGCGAGGGCATCGGACGTGCTGCGCCTGAGGCCTGCAGACCTCACCCTCCGTGCCGACAACACGTGGTGTGTGAACTGGACACACACAAAAGCAGATCCATTCAGGCTGGGACATCAGACGGGCCTGGACCTACCCCGCGCAGCACACACCACCCTCCGAGAACGCCTGCGGGAAATGCCTACGGCAGAGGAGACAGAACGCATCTTCCCGGACGAGATTCGGTCGAGTCACGTGACGCGGGCCCTACGCAGGGCAAACGAGGCGCTGACTTCACACTCCCTCCGGAGAGGGGCGGCCCACCATCTAAACGCAAAAGGCCTGCCCCTCGAGGAGATCCAGAAGGTGACACGACACGCGACCGTGGAGTCTCTGATTCGCTACCTACCGCGATCTGGGACTGCGAGGGTGAAGGAGACTGCGGCGACATCAAGACAACTACTCCAGTGACAAGGACCCACGATGCAAATTTACTGAGAGGCTCTTTCCCAAAGAAGCACTATGGACCCACGCCTTTTTGGCTACCCGAGGCACAGAAGTACGACGACGACGAGTCCCGGGCAGGCGACCCCGCCGAGGAGCTGGGGGTTCTGGAGCTGGACGAGTACGGGCCGGGTTTGCACACGATGTACACTGAGGAGGTGGGTGTCCTGCGACGCGACAACTCTCAAATACGCCCCCCGGCAGCAGCGAACCAAGTCACGGGGGAGGACCACATCGCGCAGATCAGCAAACACCGTATCGACCTTTGCAAGTTGCGCCAGCTGGATCAGAGCGGGGAACTCGAAGGGATCCTGGACCTCATCACGGAACCCCGCGCGTTCCTGGCCCATTTCAAGGACGGATCTCTGGCAAAGCTGCAGCGGCGCCGATTCACGCGAAGCACTTCTCGACACCTCGACAAACACCTCGACGACCTCATGGAGTTTGGAGTCCTCGAGTTGTCAGACGTCCAGCGAATCCGCCTACACGGCTTCACTGTGTCAAAAAGATCAGGGGGTCTGCGTTTTGTCGTCGATGCACGGAAGCTGAACTCGCTGATGCTCGCACCCCCGCCCATGAAGCTGCCGCTGATCACCGAGGTCATCGACCAGGTACTGGGTCGGAGATGGGCGATGCTGGCAGATGGGCGCAGTTGGTTCTATCAGTTCCCCATGGCAAAATTCATCCGGGATTTCTTCGGCGTGAACGTCAGTGCCGAACGAGGCGAGTTTGTGCGAACCCGCCTGGCATCCCTCTGCATGGGCTGGTCCTGCGCCCCCGCCATCGCACACAGGGCGGCCCGGGTGCTCATGCCAGTGACTGTGGGGGTCACATGGATCGACAACTTCATCTGTCTTGGAAACTCTGAGGAAGAGACAAAGGAAGCCTTCGAGCTTTTCATGCAACGGTGCAACTACGTCGGTGCCGACATCAACATCACTGACGAGGGATACGGGAAGGCCGTGCAACACTTCTCCGCCCTCGGTGTGGATTTCGACCTGGTGCGGCAGTGACACCGTGCAGCAGACAAGTGGATGACCCGTTTTCTGCAGCGGGAGGACCTCCCGCGGGTTCTCGGAGGACGGGCATCACCACGGGAGTTCTACGCGATCTTCGGCAGTGTGGTGTGGAACGCTTACATCACAGCGAGACCTCTATGCTACCTCCCCAGCGCGTTATCGTACATCCGCAGAACGGCAGAGGCGACCACAGAGGACGAGGCGTTGTGGGATGAGCCACGCGACATACCGCCCTCAGTCACTCGGAACTCGAGGCCCGTCTCACCTTGATGCAGGATAACCCCTGGATTCAAAGGCCCCCGACGAAAACCCTCGTTGCCTGGTCTGACGCTTCAATGCCCGAGTGGGCGGCCATACTGGAAGGCGAGACAGAAGCGGTGGCACAGGGAATGTTCCGAGGGGAGGGCGCAGGGTGGCACATCTACATCAAGGAGATTTTTGCGGCGAGGCAAGCGGTGGCACTGACGGCCCGCTACCATGGTGACGCCCGCCTCACACTCTACGTGGACAACCTCCCAGCCGTGCACTCCATCAATAGGGGGCACTCTGCAAATTTCCAAGCCAACAAGATCCTGACGAGCCTCTTCCGCACCGCGGAGGCCCGGGGCTTGCGGGTATCTTGCATCTGGGTTCCGACCACAGAGCAGCGGGCAGACCGGTACACACGCGGCGAACAGGCTGCGTACCCCATACCCCTGCCAGACTCCATATAGCGCTCCGCGTCCCTGTCTCCGGGGCCTCAGGGTCCTGGGTGGATGCGGTCAACAAACAAGTTCTGTTTCTTTTCTTTCGTGTGGTGAGTGGTGCATCGTGTAGGAAAGTATTTTGTAGACCAACACACGCCAGTGTATTGAAGGAAATACTTTCCAAGCGTTGCAACACGACTAACACCACTCACTTCCTCCTGTGCTCCTCCACCTTTTCTGTACTTCAGGCAGGCAAGACACTTCGAAGGACGTTCCGGGGGGAAAGATCAGGTTGGGGGTTGGGCGAGAAAGAGAGAAAAAAAAAGATACTTTGCAGATGGGCCAACAACCCAACACTGCCCAACAGAAGTGCTTGCACTGCTTACAGAAGGGGGGGTGGATGCGGTCAACAAACAAGTTCTGTTTCTTTTCTTTCGTGTGGTGAGTGGTGCATCGTGTAGGAAAGTATTTCCATCATCTTGTATTCAGAATGAACACACGAATGAAACAGGACTAGAGACAGAACGCCCCCACCCTTGGTATTTGATGTTGTCGTGTATTGACACAAAGGCAACAAAAACAAACAAATAACCCCCCCCCCCCCAAATGTTGTGACAAGCAAAACTTGTAAGTTCTGCAGGAATTTACACATTCTTAAACCTTGATACCAAGACATAACTGAGTGCCGTGTCTCGGGAACAGGTACCCTGCGTTGTGTGTAAACCCGTTGCTCGCATTGGGTACTTCCTGTTGTTCGCACCTGAGGCCCTCGCTCAGAAGTGTATTCCCTGCTTTGGGTCCGTATTTCTTGTGACCAACAGACGCCAGTGTGTTGAAGGGTGGGGTTGGGGTATAGAGCGCGTTTGGTTGGCTGTGGTGGGTCGCTTTCCGCTCACACGAGTGTGCTTAATACTACACACTAGGGGGGATAAAATCCAACTTGCTGCCTTCACGTGGCGCCCCCTGTGATTACCCTCCTCCGAGGGGAAACTAAAGCAAGCTCTGGTAACTCTTTTTCCGCTGTGTGCCCTGTTTCATATATGCGGAGGGGCCCTTTCTGCACGGCTTTGGTTTTATTGATGTTGTGGTGTGCGTGGTTTATTTTCCCTTTTTTTGTTGTTTTCGCAGCATTTTATGCTGTCGGGTGAGCTTCCGCCCCATGGGAGGCGCTCCTTCCGGCTTGCGCTGCCCACCCATCCCACCCCCGTCCCCTTCCCACATTCTTTCTTTTCTTTTAGGGGAGACGTCCTCGCAGTGGCTGTTTGGCCTGACGCGATTCCCCGCCTCAAAGCAGACCCACCTGGCAGCTACTCAAGGCACATGAGGAGTGAGAGGCGTCAACGGGCGCAACGCCCCTCCCTGCGGTCCGGCTTCCGCCACGTGGCTGACTCAAAGCAGCGAAGTGACCAACGGGAGCGACATGAAAAAAAAAATACTCCTTACAGGGCAGCAGGGATCCCTGCCAAATACATAAATGAAAACCAGCAGCAAAGGCATGCTGGAGTTGCTTTTGAATGCCACAAAAAACAACCCTATCTTTGTGGTAGACTCTCCCTTTAGAAGCCCTTTGAATCCGCACCTCCTCCCGATCCCCCAGACGACTGTCAGGGCACCCATGTCTTGGTTCTTAAAACTCGGGATCAAACACGCGCTTTCCCCCCGTGCCCCTTCTGTAGGTGTCCACAGAGGATAGGAAACACGGCATGCAGCCCCACACCCAGCCTCGCCCCACCCCAGCCGTTGTTGGGCAGCTTCGTTCACACCACCAGCAGGGCTGTGGTGGTGGTGCTTCTGTGTTGCCGCGAATTTGTCGCACACACCACAGGATTTCCGCAAACCCCCTGATTGTCCAAAAGCAGAGGGGAAGTGTGATCCATTGCCGGACAGCGCCACCACCACAGCAGGGCGTGTGGGGCGCACCACCCCACGCGCACACCACCTCCCACACAACCCCCTCCCGCAGCCATGCCTGAGAGAGGTGCGAAGAAGGGGAGCTGCGTGACGTCCCCCGCAGCGGAGCCGGGCACTCCCCCACAGAGCGCGTCGAAGCGGCGTCGCGTCACAGCCTGTCCGGTGCAATCGCCTGCGGCCCCGGGTGCTGTGGGTAGGGACCTGGAGGGGGGCATCGCGGCGGAGGAGGGCCCAGTCGTGGAGAAGGTGCTTGCCGCCAACCCCACAGAGCCCGCAGGTGTCGAACCCAGCAGCAAGAAGAGTATGGCAGCACCATGCAAGGAACAACTTTCGTGTGTGTTTCCGCGTGGGGAAGCGTCAACCCGACAGTGCAATTGGAGTGTCATCACTGTTGTGGCTGGGAGGCTGATGCTGCCTTCTGATAGTTCTTGCGCAGCCGAACTGTGGGGGGCTTGTTCTGTGATGTTGTGTGGAGCTTGCGACCCGACTTCTCCCAACCCCCCCCCCCCCACCACAGGCATGGACGGCCCCACCGTGGATGTGACTGTTCGTCATGCCGGGACCGGGGACAGCTGTGTCGTCGGAGTTCCGGAAGGCGGGACCGTGGTCGGGCTGAAGGCGGATGCGCTGGAGGAGATGTTCCCGGGTTCCATCAACGCATCCCGTGAGGCTGAGAACGTGGCAGCACACATCGAAGGGTGTGAGGAGGAGCTGGACGATGAAGAGCGCGTTGCCGACACGGGTCTGGAGGACGGGGGTGCTGTCAAGCTCGTCCCACGCTGGCCCAAAGTCAACGCTCCCGCAGTCTACTCATCGACACATCGCAACGATATCTACCGCATCACACTGTCGAGGTGTGGGAAGCTGTGTGCTGTGGGTTACCTCAACGGACACATCACTGTGTTTGACACCAGCACTGCTGATGTGGTGGCGGACTTAGCACACGGCAACACCGTGATTCCTCACACCGCGTTCTCGGTCTGTGGAACGTGGCTGGCAACGTGCTCCTTTGACGGCACCATCTGCGTGTGGCTCACAGCAACCTGGGAGCAGGTCTGCATGCTGGACCACAACAACAACACCATCGTGTACAGTGCAGCATGGACACACTGCGGACGTCTGGTGTCCGGGGACTCCAAAGGCAAACTGCGTGTGTGGGACTTGAAGGGTACACCGAGCGCCACAGTGCTGGAGGGTCAACCCTCGACATGTCACTCAAGGTGTGGTGCACAACCTCCCTCAGCTGCCTGCGTACTGTGCAACTGGGCAGACTTGCCTGCTCACTTGCTGTGTCACAGCCAGGTGATGTTGTTGCAGTGGTGACTCCTGACAGTGACACCGCACTGTATCGCCTCAGCACAGGCGAGTGTCTGAGGAAGGTGGACTTAAAGGGTCATGGTGTTGCACTCAGCCTCTGCGGGAGGTGGCTCTTCACACCAACGAACAAGAATACTTCAGTCTCTGTGTGTGCTGTGTGTGCCGTTTCAACCTGAGTGCCTGCAGATTGCACCCAGCATCATCAGTGTCGGGCTGATTCGCACGACGCAGGCAACTGCCGCAGTGCCATGGTGGTGAATGACCACCACGCGCAACGCAACGCACAGAGGCACTCAGCCTCTGCGGGAGGTGGCTCTGCACACCACCTCCCACAGGAGGAGCAGGGGGGGGGGCATACCCTACTCCTTGCTCCCAAGGCACGGCAGTGGTATGGGTGACTGGATTATTCAATCCAGTCACTGAGTGGTTTCACTGAGGGGCTTGTGATGTTTATTGCTTCTGATTCTACTCTGTACCTGGGACCCCCCCGTGTTTAGGCCCCCCCCCCCCCCCCTGGAGGCCATTTTCGGCCAGGGGCTGGGAGAGAGAGCGCTGCCGTCGTTGGGGGGTGATTCCGGTCCGGATGGTCTTTTGGCACCCCACTTTTTTTCAGCACACTTCGATGTGGGCGGAAAGTGTCGCGTGCTTGTTCGTGCCCTTGTGCTCCTCACTCACGACACCATCATCAGCAGGAGTGTGAGTGTGGAAGCGTCAACGCAAAAAAGAAACCAAAGCAAAAAGTGCCGAACAAAGCGCAGTGACACTTTTCGACTCTGACAGCACCTGGAGGGCCCCAAACAAATGCCTATTCCTTTTTGTTTGGAGTTTGTGCGGATCGCAGTGGGGCCATTTTTGGCCATAGGGTGCCGATGAGCACCCCGTATTGGTGGTCCCCATTCAGGCCACATTCCTTCGGAATAGTAAGGCGACCCCCCCTCCGACCCCCGACCCCCGACCCCCTCTTATCAAGACACACGGGCTACACACCGGCATCAACCGCTGGCACCGCTGAAGCAGCCTGTCTTGATCCCCACCCCACTAGCACACTGCACACACCGCCACACCCTCCAGCTCCCAGCGTGCAACAGGAAGACGAAATCACCAACATGGATGTGACTGTTCGTCATGCCGGGAGCGGTCACAGCTGTGTCGTCGGAGTTCCGGAAGGCGGGACCGTGGTCGGGCTGAAGGCGGATGCGCTGGAGGAGATGTTTCCGGGTTCTACGAACAACGCATCCCGTGAGGCTGCATGCGTGGCAGCACACATCGAAGGGTGTGAGGAGGAGCTGGACGATGAAGAGCGCGTTGCCGACACGGGTCTGGAGGACGGGGGTGCTGTCAAGCTCGTCCCACGTTGGCCCAAAGTCAAGGCCCACGCAATCTACTCCTCTCCGCATGGCGGGCTCGTTTCCTGCATCACACTGTCGAGGTGTGGGAAGCTGTGTGCTGTGGGGTACAGCAAAGGGCATATCGCTGTGTTTGACACCATCACCGCTGATGTGGTGGCGGACATGCCACATGGCAACAATGATATTCGTTCCACAGCGTTCTCAGTCTGTGGGACGTGGTTGGCAACGTGTTCACAGGACGGCACCATCTGCGTGTGGCTGAAAGCAACCTGGGAGACAGTATGCATCCTGGACCGTATCAACGCCGCTGTCCAGCGTGCAGCGTGGACACACTGCGGACGTCTAGCGTCTGCAGACGCATCAGGGAGAGTCCGTGTGTGGGACTTGAAGGGCACACCGAGCCCCACTGTGCTGGAGGGTTACATCAACCCCTTCACTGGGATTGCAGTGTCAACCACGAGGATCTTCAGCGGGTCACATGACAACAACATCCGTGTGTGGGACATCAGCACCCTCACACACACACACACCCTGGATGGGCACACAGGAATAGTGTGCGACACAGCGCTGACTCAGGACGAGCAGCACCTGGTGTCGTGCTCTTACGACAAGTCACTCAAGGTGTGGTGCACAACCTCTCTCAGCTGCCTGCGTACTGTCCAACTGCAATCCTCTCCCTCCTCACTCGCTGTGTCACAGCCAGGTGATGTTGCTGCATTCTGTTCCACTAGCCCCTACAAATATCTCTACCACCTCAGCACAGGTGAGCACTTGGGGAAGGTGAAATCCTGGGGTCGTGGTGTTGCACTCAGCCCCTGCGGGAGGTGGCTCTTCACACCGAAGGCCGCATCCGTATCTGTGTGTGCTGTGTCTTCCGTCCCACCCTGAGTGCTGTGTCTCGGAACCTTTGCTTGCATTCTGGCCTCCCCAGCACCGCACGACCTGACATGACCCTGCCCCTGTTGGGAGGCAGCTGTGCAGTGCATCAGAGGTGAGAAGATGGCAGAATGACTGACACAGTACCCTCTCACTCTGCAGACTGCCCCACACCCCCTCCCCCTCCCACCCCCCGCCCCAATTGAGCTCGACACCCCCACACCGCACAACACGCGAAGCTGCACCACCTGCACACAGGCAACCCTCCCTGCCGGATGTGCTGAACCCCACTCTGTTGCTCGACACACCTGTTCTTTGCGCGTCCGAAGCAGCACCTCGTCGCCCTCCCAACCCCACATCCTGACGCACTCTGCCGCACCATGCCCGGGCGCAAGAAGAAGTCTGCGGGGCTGGTGGCTGAGGGCCGGTCGCCTCCTCAGGGCCCCTCTCCTGAGGCAGTCGCGCATTCGACGGAACCCCCCGCACCGGAGCCAGGTGCCCTCGCAAGCGGCGAGGCGGGAGGGCCGCCCTCCCCGCCATCCAACAAGCGGCGCAGGCTGGCGGAGCCCGCGGTGGACGAGGCGCTGCCCTCACGGGATGAGGGGGGAACCGTGGACGTGACTGTTCGTCATGCCGAGACCGGGGACAGCTGTGTCGTCGGAGTTCCGGAAGGCGGGACCGTGATCAGGCTGAAGGCGGATGCGCTGGAGGAGATGTTTCCGGGTTCTATCAACAACGCATCCCGTGAGGCTGCATGCGTGGCAGCACACATCGAAGGGTGTGAGGAGGAGCTGGACGATGAAGAGCGCGTTGCCGACACGGGTCTGGAGGACGGGGGTGCTGTCAAGCTCGTCCCACGTTGGCCCAAAGTCAAGGCCCCCGCAGTCTACTCATCTCCGCATGGCGGGCTCGTTTCCTGCATCACACTGTCGAGGTGTGGGAAGCTGTGTACTGTGGGTTACAGCAACGGACCCAACCATATAGGGGGGCACATCGCTGTGTTCGACACCAGGAGTGCTGGTGTGGTGGCGGACTTAAAAAAACACGGCAACGGCAATATTTCAGAGACTCTGTTCTCAGTCTGTGGGACGTGGTTGGCGACGTGCTCTTCTGACGGCAACATCTGCGTGTGGCTGACAGCAACCTGGGAGCAGGTTGCCATCCTGGGCCACAACACCGCTGTCCGGAGTGCAGCGTGGACACACTGCGGACGTCTGGTGTCCGGAGAATTTTACAGCAGAGATTTAACCGGCAAACTGCGTGTGTGGGACTTGAAGGGCACACCGAGCGCCACAGTGCTGGAGGGTCTGACAGTAGAGTGCTGGAGGGTCACAGCGATTCTGTTCTCAGTGTTGTTGTGTTGGGTGCGAGGATTTTCAGCGGGTCACGTGGGGACAAGACCATTCGTGTGTGGGACATCAGCACCCTCACACACACACACACCCTGGATGACCACACTGCCACGGTGATCAGCATCGTCCTGACTCAGGACGAGCAGTACCTGGTGTCGTGCTCTTGGGACAAGTCATTCAAGGTGTGGTGCACAACCTCCCTCAGCTGCCTGCGTACTGTGCAACTGACTGGCACTCCCGCCTCACTTGCTGTGTCACAGCCAGGTGATGTTGTTGCAGTGGATATGGGGGATTCGTCCACAGTGGACCACCGGCTCACCAAACTGTACCGCCTCAGCACAGGAGAGTATCTGGGGAAGGTGGACTCACAGGGCTTTGGTGTTGCACTCAGCCCCTGCGGGAGGTGGGTCTTCACCACGAAAACCAACTTTGTCTGTGTGTCTGCTGTATCTTCCGTTTCACCCTGAGTGCAGTGTCTCCAAACCCTGTTCCCTCCCTTGTGTGGTTCTCATTCTGCATGCTTCTTCGGCATGCTTTCTTACCTCGCAACACATCCCCACCTGACCTGATCTGTTTGCATCACACTGTCGAGGCTGAATGGGGACCACCAATAAGGGGTGTTAATAGGCACCCCATGTCAAAAATGACCCCACTGCGATCCGCACAAACTCCAAATATGACCTCGTCCTAAACCCCCCGGAATTTGCACATTCTTAAACCTTGATACCTGGGACCACCCGGCACAGCACTCTCCGACCCCTGCTCTGTTGGGAGGCAGCTGTGCAGTGCATCTGCTCGGCAGGGGCCGGAGAGTGCTGTCCTCTGGCTGGAGGCAGCTGTGGGGTGCATCTGAGATGAGAAGATGGCAGAACGACTGACGCAGTGCTCTCTCTCTCTGCAGACCGCCCCGTCACCTCTCCCCTGCCTGAAACCCCCTCTTCTGCATACACACCACAGCCCACTGCACATCCCCTCCACCACGCCCTGCGCTGTGCCGCATCTCACGTCACGTGCCTGTGCTTGCTGCCACCCACCGACACCCTCTCAGGAGAGCCTCTGGAGCAGCACCGTGCAGTTGTGGGGGAAGACGGTAAGGAAGAAGGAAACCATGGATGTGACTGTTCGTCATGCCGAGACCGGGGACAGCTGTGTCGTCGGAGTTCCGGAAGGCAGGACCGTGCTCGGGCTGAAGGCGGATGCGCTGGAGGAGATGTTCCCGGGTTCTATCAACGCATCCCGTGAGGCTGCATGCGTGGCAGCACGCATCGAAGGGCGTGAGGAGGAGCTGGACGATGAAGAGCGCGTTGCCGACACGGGTCTGGAGGACGGGGGTGCTGTCAAGCTCGTCCCACGCTGGCCCAAAGTCAAGGCCCCCGCTGTCTACAGCAGCGCGCATGAGGAGTACATCAAGCACATCACACTGTCGAGGTGTGGGAAGCTGTGCTCCGTGGGGTACCAGTCAGGGGGTCGCATAACTGTGTTTGACACCATCACCGCTGATGTGGTGGCGGAACTCACACACGGCGAGGATATTAATTACTGCACAGCGTTCTCAGTCTGTGGGACGTGGCTGGCAACGTGCTCACAGGGCAGCATTTGGGTGTGGCTCACAGCTACCTGGGAGCGTGTGTGGAGTCTGAACCACAGCACAGGAGTGTGTCGCATGGCGTGGGCACACTGCGGCCGCCTCGTGTCGGGGGACTATGACGGGGAGGTGCGTGTGTGGGACTTGGAGGTGACACCGAGTTCCACAGTGCTGGAGGGTTGCATCGATGCTGTTGAAGGGATCGCTGTTTCAAAAACCAGGATCTTCACCGCGTCATGGGAAGAAATCATCTGTGTGTGGGACATCGGCACCCTCACACACACGCACACCCTGGATGACCATACTGACGGGGTGCGGGACATCGCCCTGACTCAGGACGAACAGCACCTGGTGTCATGCTCTACATCTAAGTCACTGGTGGTGTGGTGCACAACCTCCCTCAGCTGCCTCCGTTCTGTGCCCCTGTCAAATGTGCCGGATCAGGTTGCCGTTTCGCATTCAGGTGATGTTGTTGCGGTGTGCTGTCTGAACCACACCGTGTTGTTTACCCTCAGCACCTTGCAGTGCTTGGGACAGGTGGAGTCAGAGGCTACGGGCGTTGCCCTCAGCCCCTGCGGGAGGTGGGTCTGCACACCCAGTGGTTCTTCTGTTACCGTGAGTGCTGTGTGTGACGTGAGAAGCAAAGACAATTGTTAATCATTCTCTCTCCTTCTCCCTTGCTGTCGCCTGCCAATATCTCTCCCTGTCTCACTTGAGTTTGGTTCTGTTGCCGCCCCCACACCCTCGCCTGTGAAGGTGAGTGCGTGCGGGTCACAGTTGATAGAGTGAGGGAGTCCTGACAGGCGACACTTCCCTCTTGTGTCTGAAAGGGTATTTCCCTGCTCTGTTGCGCAGGCAGCTGATGCGGTGCATCTGAGATGCGAGGAGGTCAAAAAATAATGATTAACGCAGTGCCCTCTCTGCAGACTGCCCCACACCCCCTCCCCCTCCCACCCCCCGCCCCAATTGAGCTCGACACCCCCACACCGCACAACACGCGAAGCTGCACCACCTGCACACAGGCAACCCTCCCTGCCGGATGTGCTGAACTTCTGCGCCGCGTTTCTCGACACACATGTTCTTACTTCGAGTGACGAATCCCTTTGACCCGCACCCCATCATGCCCGCACACAGCACACACCGCCACACTCTCCAGGAAGGCTTTGCTGTTGGTGTCAGCGTGCAAGGGGAGGGGGGAGTCACAAACATGGATGTGACTGTTCGTCATGCAGGGAGTGGTCACAGCTGTGTCGTCGGAGTTCCGGAAGGCGGGACCGTGGTCAGGCTGAAGGCGGATGCGCTGGAGGAGATGTTTCCGGGTTCCATCAACGCATCCCGTGAGGCTGCATGCGTGGCAGCACGTATCGAAGGGCGTGAGGAGGAGCTGGACGATGAAGAGCGCGTTGCCGACACGGGTCTGGAGGACGGGAGTGCTGTCAAGCTCGTCCCACGCTGGCCTACAGTCTACGCTCCCACGGTCTACAACAGTGCACATGGCGAGGTCATATCCTGCATCACACTGTCGAGGTGTGGGAAGCTGTGTGCTGTGGGTTACCAGAACGGAGACATCACTGTGTTTGACACCAGTACTGGTGACGTGGTGGCGGACGTAACACACGGCAGCATCATGATTCCTTGCATAGCGTTCTCAGTCTGTGGGACGTGGTTGGCAACATGCTCGAACGGCGGCACCATCTGCGTGTGGCTCACAGCAACCTGGGGACGGGTCTGCATCCTGGACCACAACACCGCTGTCCGGAGTGCAGCGTGGACACACTGCGGACGTCTGGTGTCCGGAGACGAGAACGGCGAAGTGCGTGTGTGGGACTTGAAGGGCACACCGAGCGCCACAGTGCTGGTGGGTCACAGCAAACGTGTTGTCAGCATTGCTGTGTCAGGCACGAGGATCTTCAGCGCGTCATGGGATACCAGCATCCGTGTGTGGGACCTCCGCACCCTCACGTGCACACACGCCCTGGGTTCCATCAAAAGAGTCACCGGCGTCGCCCTGACGAAGGACGAGCAGCACCTGGTGTCGTGCTCTCACGACAAGTCACTCAAGGTGTGGTGCGCAACCACCCTCAGCTGCCTGCGTACTGTCCAACTGGGCGGCTATCCCACCTCACTTGCTGTTTCACAGCCAGGTGATGTTGTTGCAGTGCATTCTCTTAGCCAGACTGTGCTGTACCGGCTCAGCACAGGTGCATGTCAGGGCAAGGTGGTCTCAATGGGTGGCTGTGTTGCACTCAGCCCCTGCGGCAGGTGGCTCTTCATGACGAAGGGTGGCTATTCCCTAAGCGTATCTCCTGTGTCTTCCGTGCCACCCGAGTAGAGTGTCCCTGATCCTGTTTCCTCCCTTCCTGCCTTCCTGCCTTGCTCCCTCTCCTCGCAGCACAGCGCCGCCTGACCCCGTCTCTGTTGCAGGCAGCTGCCTGGTGCATCGACAGCATCCCTGCGAGGCCGGCAGCCCATCCTGGTGCACTGTTCCCCGGTGCAGCCGTGTAGTTGAGTGGTGAGGGCCAGCGCTTCATTTCGTGTGTCTGCTTGTCGCAGGAGGCAACAGGGTTGCCCCTCGCGCAGCCGGCTTGTTGCGCATTACTCTCCCGATTTTTGGTGGAAGCGTGCAATGCAACAACTGTCGGAGAGGATCGAGTGGAATGGATGTATTTTTGTGTCAAACGCACCGTGCTCACGGAAGGCGTTCAGAACTAAAAAGGTTGCAGTGGGAGCAATGTTTTGTTCACCTACACTCCACGCCCAAACGTGACAGATCACCAGAACGTTGTGCAAACAAAACAAAAGAAACCCGGTAATTCTTTTTGAGAGTTGTGCAACAACGCAGGAAACTGTGCCAGTGCAGATCCTTGCAGAACATCACCACGCTTCATGACAGGCGCGTGGGGTGTTCTCGCGATCGACGAATACCCTTCGGCTCTTCTCTTTGTTTCTCTCCCAGATTTGCACTATTACACAGCTTTTGTAACAAACGCACCGTGCTCACGGAAAGCGTTCAGATCGAAAAGGTTGCAGTGGGAGCAATGTTTCGTTCACCTACACTGCAGGTGGCCAGAAGGTTGCACAAACAAACCACTCTCCTTTCCGTTTGCTTCACTCACTCGCTACAGGGAAGGCAGAATAGCCTTGTTGTTTTGTTGACCGCTTCCACCATTTTAATAATCTGTGACAGCCCATTGTTGTGTGCGAGTCCTTCGGACGTGTCTACCTGTCTGAAGTACAGAAAAGTGGCGGAGCACGCACAAGGGAGAGAGAGAGAAGTGTTGATTGTATGGCAAACGGTGGGAAGCATTTCCCTCAACACCTATCCCTTGCAAAACCCTCTTAGAAAGTGATCAACACACGCACACATGCACGGGGGGAGAGAGGGTCACACAAGTGGTGTTTTATAAAATGTGTCAGGCCAGGCCGCCAACCTCCCCGGGGTCTCCCCTGGGGTAACGGCACCACCTGTCAAGGTGCCGGCCAATCGGCGCAGACGGCCTCCCCACCCCCCCTCTACAACATCACGCTTTCACGCGTGTACCGCCTCGGGCCAGTGCCAGACGGGTTCCGGAGCTGCAGCTGGACAGCCTCCTCCAGCTGATGGGCTGGTCGGCGGAGGTAGGTCCCCTTCGCAAGGGGGTCTACACCCTCCACGCCGCTGAGCCCCCCGCCTCCGCTGTGGTCGACGTGAACGGCCAGCAGCTGCGCATCGTCGATGTGCTGGTGGAGGCGGCGGAGCTGGAGAAGAAGAAGGAGGCGGACGCCAAGCAGCGCGAGGAGCGCAACCTGATGACGCCGTGGGGGGTTCTGTGGACCTCCGGCAGCTCGCGGAGGCGTGCGCGGAGTCGGCGGCGGCGAGGGTGGAGGAGCGCCTCCGTGCGTGGGAGTAGGAGCCCGCCCGCACCTGAGCAGCCGCATGGTGTACAGGACGCCGTGACCACCCTGATGGCCGGTCTGAGGTGTGGGTAGCTGGGTATGGCCCAGAACAGGTGGCCTTCTGGTGTTTCCGAGGTGCTGATAGCCTGGTATGTCCCCTAACAGGTAGCTTCTGGTGTTTCTGAGGTGTTGGTAGCCAGGTATGGCCCCAAACAGGTGGCTTCTGGTGTTTCGGATGTGCTGTCAGACCGAATGCAGGCCTTCCCCTCCCCGCCCCCGTGGGGCCCACAACAATCAATTCGACAGTCTACTCTTTGTTCTCTGGGGCCCATGTGGTCGCGCGTGCCCTCGGGTGACAGAGGAATAATGGAGGTCAGTGCCCGGGCCGGGTGGTGCTGTCCTCGTCGTGCAGCACATCACCTGGTGGTATTATTAGCGGCGACTAGGCTCCTGGTCTCGACGCAAATATGGTTGTCGACATCGCTTGTGTTGGACCATGTGCTCCCCAGGTAACGAGCCAGTGAAATATAGATCCCCAAGGCGTCCTATGCCCAAGGCGTCCTATGCGGAGTCTTCTGTGAGAACCTTTCTTTGTCGCCTCTTCCGCCGTTGTGCAGCCCGTGCTGATGCACACCTGCCGTGTCGTTCTGTCCACGGCGCACGAGTGGACCAGAGTGATTTTGACGAGTGATATGCCGAGCGAGTGGTTCTGCGTGACCACTCGTCAGAAAACTAGCGAGTAAACCAACTCGTCGAATCACTCGGCATGCCACGCAGCCCCACACATGCATGATGCATGAGGCACACCCCTCCCCCTGTCTCCCCAAGAAGCTGACCCCCACCCACCCCAGCCCTGCCCATCGCTCCCCTTGCTTGTGTGTGTTGTGCACACCACCCCACCCCACGCCCCACAAGGAGGGGATGTGCTCTTGGGGTTGCAGTGGTTGCACCGCCCCGTGACTTCGCCACACACCGCACCACCACAAGACACACAGGCAAGACACAGGCAAGACGAAGGATGTCAGGAGAAGGAATGGAGGTGTTCCTGAAGGACAGGCTGAGTGGGGAGCAGCACGCGGTGCACATCGGGGAGGGCGACACCCCGGTTCATCTCAAGGCAAACGCACTCGACGTGGTGCTCGGGTCCCCTGCTGACGCGCTTCCCGAGGACGTGGAGCTCTCGGTGGATGGGGAGGTGCTCGACGACAGCACCCCTCTGTCCGGTGCCGCACCTGTCTCCCACGGGTGCTGCATCGACGTCGCCCTCACGGGTGCTCGCTTCGTTAAGGTGTTGGAGAAGCAGCTGCTCGACAGACCGTATGGGTCTAACGTTGACATCGAGTACATACCTGCCTGGGCACGGGGTCTGCGTGATGTGGCGCTTGCGGTGGTGCGGTGTGACGGCAGGGCGTTGGAGCACCTCGATGAGTCATTCCGCAGTGACAAACACCTCGTCAGTATCGCAGTGCAGAATGAGTGTGACGCACTTCAATACGCTTCCGGGGACCTGCGTGCTGACGAGGATGCGGTGCTGATGTCTTGCTTGAACTTCTCCGAATTTGAGTTTCCGAAGTTTGCACCACCTGCACTTCTCAGCAACAAACCCTTCGTCCTCACTCTTGTCCAGCGCAAGGGTGCTGCACTCAAGCATGTCGATGCAGCGCTGCAGGCCGACAGGGACGTCGTCATGACGGCTGTCCAAGGCCGCGCCCCTGAGGCACTCCAGTACGCCTGTGAGTCCCTCCGCAACGACAGGCAGGTGGGCATGGCGGCAGGCAAATGCTTGTATCACGCAAGTGCTGCACTGCGCAACGACAAGGAGCTTGTTCTCCGTGCCATACGGTTGGGGGGCACTGCTCCGGAAGGCCTGTATGGCGACAGGGAAGTGATGATGACTGCCGCCAAGAATAGTTCGCGCTTCAAGCATACGTTTTCCGGACTGCCTCACGACACGGAGTTCCAACGCGAGGCGGTGCTGTGGAGCGGTGGCGTGTTGGAGTATATCCCCAAGGCGGAGGAGCCGTGCTCAGATGTGCCGCTTCACCAAGACCGAGACGTTATCCTTGCAGCAGTCGAGACCTACCCCAGAGCCCTCAAACACGCCCACCCTTCCCTGCAGGGCGACAGGGAGGTGGTGCTCGCTGCGATGCATAGCAGAGCAGAGCGAGGGAGGGGTCACTACTATGCACTGCGGTGTGCACCCTCACACCTGAAGAAGGACGAGGAGGTGGTGCTGGCAGGTGTCCGGCGTGACCCATGTGTGCTCGACGAAGCAGACTTCTCGCTTCGCACCAACAGAGACTTCGTGCTGCAGTGTGTCAAGCTGCAGGGATGTGCCTTGCTGTACGCTGACCGCTCTTGTCGTCGCGACAGGGAGGTGCAGCTTGCTGCGGTGGCACAGGACCCGACAGCATTAGGGTGCTGTGATGAGTCGATCCGCAGCAACAGAGATGTGGTCCTCACAGCTGTGCGGAAGAATGGTGATGCTTTGCGGGATGCTTCAGACAACCTGCGCAAGGATCGTGAGGTCGTGCTTGCTGCTGTGAAATCCTCCGTTTTTGCACCGCGCTATGTTGCTGTGACATTCCGGAAGGACGAGGAGGTGATGCTCGCAGCCACACACGGTTCCGGGTTTGCTCTTCGATTCGCCGACCCTTCATTCCTCAGCAACAGAGACTTCATGCTTGCAGCCGTACGCAAGTGCGGGTACGCTCTTCGCTACGCCAGTCCTTCACTGTGCCGTGACAAAGAGCTTCAACTGGCTGCCGTCTTGCAGGATGGGAGGGCGCTGCAGTACGCTGACCCTTCACTGCGAAGCGACAGGTCGATTGTGCTTCAAGCGGCCCGTGCACACGGCGGTGCTCTGCAGTTCGCCGATCCTGTGTTCTGTGGTGACGAGGAGGTGGTCCTTGCAGCCGTGACGAGTTCCGGCAGTGCGCTACGCTTCGCCGACCACACACTGTGGAACAAGCGCGAGGTGGTGCTGGCGGCTGTGCGCCAGGAGGGACTGGCCCTTGAGTACGCCCCCACAGCGCTGTGCTGCGACAAGGAGGTGGTGCTGGCGGCTGTGCGTGCCGACCCAGACGCCTACATCTACGCGTCTGCCCCGCTGCGCCGCGACAGCGACGTCCTTGCTTCCGCCTTCCCTGAGCTGCATTAGCAGAAGAGAGAGACGCCGCTGCCTCTTGACCCTCTGCTCAGACCACAGCACCAGGCCACCCGCCTGCTCCTTCAACATGTGCCTGATGTCCGGGATTGCGCTTGCGGCGATCGGGATCCTGTCGACCATGGCGACGGGGCTGACGATTGACGCGTACGGGCCGATATCGGACAACGCGGGCGGTATTGGAGATGAGCGAGCTGGAGCTGGAGGTGCGTGACTGCACGGACGACCTGGACGCGGCGGGCAACACGACCACCAACAAGTACAACAACTCTCTCTGAGATCTCAGATTTCTACCTCACCCCCTTTTTTGGTAAAACACACCCCGTGTGGTAGAGAAAGTACGGCAAGAGTCTCGCTGGTGGAAGCGATCAATGCAAAATCATCTGAAAGGAAGACTCGAGAGACTGCTGCTGTATTTTGTGTCAAACGCACCGTGCTCACGGAAGGCGTTCAGAACTAAAAAGGCTGCAGTGGGAACAATGTTTTGTTCACCTACACTCCACGCCCCAACGTGACAGGTGACCAGAAGGTTGCACAAACAAAACAAAATAAACCCGGCAATCCTTCAGCACACTTCGATGTGGGCGGAAAGTGTCGCGTGCTTGTTCGTGCCCTTGTGCTCCTCACTCACGACACCATTATCAGCAGGAGTGTGAGTGTGGAAGCGTCAATGCAGAAAGAAATCAAAAAGCAAAAAGTGCCGAACAACGCGCAGTGACACTTTCACTTTGTGTGCCCGATCTGAGTATTTTTCCTGAGGGAAAAACTGGATATTTTTTTAAGCACACTCGTGTGAGCGGAAAGCGACCCACCACAGCTGCAACCAAACGTGCTCTATACACTAACCCCACCCTTCATCAGGCTCAGGGTGTGATCAGTTCAGGGTTTTGTGTGTAGAAGCGTCAACGCAACAAACAGAGGAAATTCATCAGAGCGGTTGTAGCTGTGAAGTGATAGGGCGCTGTTGGTAAAACACACCCCGTGTGGTAGAGAAAATACGGCAAGAGTCTCGCTGGGTCGGAAGAGCAGACGGTTCCCGCAACAGCTCCCGGAGCGGCGGATATTTGCATAGGATGCCGGATGTGTGAACACGTTTGTGCGGTTTGTTCTGTGTTGTGTGAACGTGGGTGTGAACCGGTTCAGCCCGTGCCAGCGCGTCGTGTATGACTACCCCTGCCCCCCCCCCCCGATCACCCCAGGTACGCGAACAGGCATGTCGCTAAGCGTCGACCGTCGACCGCTAGCGGGAGTCTGAGATGCGAATGCGTGTCCTCGTGGGTGTCGCGAGATGGCCGCCCGGAGTACGGCTCAAATTTCAGCGGCCGGACAGGATTTTCAGCCATTCTGGGTGAGGCCATCCCTTCCCAAAGTCGCATCCCACCGGTCGATATACCCACGTTCCGAATCCCGACACACACACACACATGCACGCAGAGCCTGGGACGGTTTTCCAGCGGTTGGGTTGAACAGTGCCCACTCCGCACCCAGAACAGGCAGACCTCTTTCATTCTTATTTTCGGGTCGTTGTGAGTCGTTCCGTGTCTTCTTTTTCCTTTTTACCCCCCTGCGTGGCTCCGCTCAGGACTTGATCACCCTGAGTTCCAAGGAAGCTGGTTCACGCTGATGAGTTCGGCCAGTGGAGGGAGTACGTGAGTACGAACGAAACTGGGGCCACGTCGGGGGTAAAGCCAGACACCGCCTTGAAACTGGTTTCAACACACATGCACGCACAACCCCACCACCCACACCGCAGGAGGGGACGACCCCCACGTATCCCCCCCCCTACCCTACCCTCCCCCCTATCACCCGACCCTTCCCCCCTCCACTGCATTACACCAGCGCGAGCACGGAAGGGTCTGGGTTGGCGGATTGGGGGTTCGGGCGCGTCTTGGGGTGTGCCGGGCCCACACCCCCTCCCCCATACCCCCCCCCCCCCACCCTACGATACCACTCGATCCCCATAGATTTTCCGTTTTTTTTGATCGGGGAGAGGGGGATACGGGCCTCCCTTCCTTTCGACTCTCTCTCTCTCTCTCTCTCTCTCTCCCTCTCTTTTGTGTGCCAAACAAAAAAGAAGCTGCGCGCGTGTGTGTGTGACACGGCGTGGGGCGGTGTGGCGCTCCCCCGATCTCTTCTAGACTCCGGAAGGGGGCGACACCATGTCTGGCTTCACCTGCCCTCTGTGCAAGGAGACGATTGCACAGGGGGCGCACAACTGCCCGTTCCTCGCCAAGGCGCAGCACGACCACTCCACATCACAGAGGCCCGCCCCTCCAACCGCCGCAGCAGACCACCGCCACACCCACCCCGCCTCCACCTCAATCGCGTCTTCCTCCTTGGCTTCCTCCCCCTCACCCGCGTCACCGCCTCTCCTGCCACACGCCGCACCGGGGGGTCCCGGAGGTGGCGCAGCGCAGCCTCCGCCACCACCACCACCACCACCTCCCGCCCCTCCCGCCGATGCCCGGGGCGGTGACGGGGAGGGGCGCGGCCCCCATTCTGATCACGGCGTGGCTGTCGCATCGTCGGCGGCGTCGGCAGCCAGTGCGTCGCCCTCCGCTGGGGGGAGCCTTGGTGCTGTGCATCTCCCGGAGGGGATAGGTCTCGGCGCGTCGGTGCGTGTCGCGGGGCTGACCGCGCAGAACAAAGGGCTGAACGGCACGGCGGGCCGCGTCGTCGGGGTGCATGGGCTCGGGGAGCGTGTGAGGGTGGCGGTGCTGCTTGACTCCATCGAGGTGCTGGAGCCCGTCAGGCTCCGCGCGGCAAACGTGGAGCTGGTGAGCGCGTCGCCCCTCCCCGTCATCCCCTACAGCATCGGCGGGGTGGTCGAGGCTGTGGGGCTGCAGAACGACCGCACGCTGAACGGGCGGCGCGGGAGGGTCATCGGGACGCAGCTCAGCGAGGGCGACGCGGTGCTGGCGCAGGTCGCGTTCCCCGCGCCTCACGGCAAGATCTTCATGCACCCCCGGAACATCGTCGCTGTGCATCCGGCGCCGCCCCTCCGCCTCGAGGGGGGCACGCGCCCCGCAGGGGCCGCCGCTGCCGCCGACTCCCCCAGCGACGAGCAGCTCAGCGGGACAGGCAAAGCCTCCTCCGACGGGTGGCACCACGCGCAGCAGCCGGGCGGCAGCGCCAACAGCCCTGCCAACCCCGCGATTATCGTCGGCGGTGGCGACCCCGACACGCCTGTCGACAGCCTCTCCCGCGCCGGCAGCTGGCAGCTCGGCGCCAGCGCGGGGGGCGGCGGTGCCAAACAGCTCCTCGGCAACATCGGGCGCGGCCCCCTCGTGGTGCAGATCCTGGACCCAGCTGCAGCCGCAGCCGCCGCCGCCGCAGCGCCTCCGCCCGATGCCGATGGGGAAGGCAACGGCGAGGGCGCAGGCGGCGAAGCCAGCCCTCTGGAGTCCGTGCACAGCGCCAGCCAGTTTGACGACATCCCGCTGGATGGGCACCCGGCTGAGGCGGCACACCCAGCATCCCGAGACACGGGTGGGGGTGAGGGTGAGGACACAGAGGGTGGCGCCGAGGCGCCCGCTGCTGCTGCTTCGCAGCAGCAGCGGCGGCGGCGGCCCCCGTCGTCTGCTGGGGGTCGGAGGGGTGGCAGCGGCGGCGGCGGCGCAGCCAGCGCCACCCCCGTGTCGAATTTTTCGTTCATATCTTCCGCCTCAGGGGGGGGCGCGGCGCTGCCGCCCAGCGCTGCTGCGGGGGCGGAGGGGGAGGCCGAAGAGGGTGACGAGAGCAGCAGCAGCACCACCACGGAGGAGGAGGAGGAGGACCTGCCCGACCCGGACCCCCCCGCAGACTGCTCGGAGGAGCTGCGCGCCGGATTCGACGCGCTGCTGGAGGCGAGGCGGGAGAGAGTTGCAGCGCATGTGTCGCAGCTGTGCGGCCTGCGGGAGGCGCTGGACGCTGTGGCGGGGGCGCTGCAGCAGGGGCAGGATAACACACCGCCGGCTGGGCCGGACCCCGCCACACCTCCGCCTGACGGGGCTCCCGAGGGTGCTGAGGAGGACGACCACACCCCCCCTGCAGACACCACCACCACCACCGCCACCACCACCACCACCACCAGCAGCAGCAGCAGCAACGCCGAGGCCACATCCAGCCCTCCTCAGGGCCCCACGGCTGACCCCCCCTGCAGCGAGGAGGGGGCGGCAGCAGCATGCCCGCCGCAGCGGCAGCCCCACACCCCCTACCCGCTGGAGGCGCACTTCGCGTCTGTGGAGGGGGTGGATGCGGGCCTCGAAGCGTATCTCTGCGGGCCGCACCTCGACGGGGCTGCCGCGCTGCTCTCCTCCGCCGGGGATAACGCCACAGCCCTGGACAGCCACTTTGCGTCCTTTGTAGCACCCCGCGCCGCCCTCTCCGACGCACGCGCCTCCGCAGAGGCGGAGCGGCGAGACGCTGTCGCGGAGCGCATCGCCCAGGCTGAGGCTGAGGCAGCCGCGATGGAACCCCTGGCGGACTCCCAGGCAGCGCAGCTCGAGGGGGATCGGGAGGGGGCGCGTGCTGAGGGGCTTCGCCTGTCAGATGAGTGCGCCTCCCTCGAGGCGCGCGCCGAGGCACTGCGGGAGGCGATCTCCGCGAAGCGGGGGGAGATCTCCGAGGTGTCGTCGCGGATCGACGGGCTGACCGCGTCGCGCACCACATTCGACTCCGAGTCGGAGCCGCTCCTCAAGGGGATCGCCGCTGCGGAGGCGGAGGGGGTGCGGCTCGGCGAGGAGCTCGCCTCCACGGGATCCGCTCTCAAAGCAGGGCGGGAGGAGGTTGCGTCGCGCGAGGCGTTCCTCTCCGAGGTGTCGGGGGTTGCCGAGCAGTGTGAATCGGAGGCGCAGGCGGCGCGGCAGCGCCTGCTGTCGCGGAACCGGATGAAGTATGCAACGCGTAAGGCGGTGTCACGCCTGGGGGAGGACTCTGCTTCGGAGGCGCGTGCCTCCGTCGCACGTCTCGGTGGGGTGCAGGCGGATATAGAGAAGCTGAAGAGGGAGGCTTCGCGGATGAAGGGGGAGGTGCGTGCGCTGGAGATGCATCCCGACATGTCTCTCGATGTGGAGAAGCTTACGCTGCGGAAGAGCACGGCGGCGAAGACGCGGAAGTTCCGCGAGGCGAAGGAGGCGCAGGACGTGCTGATCAGGATCTCGCAGTCGAAGGAGAGCATCGCGGACCTCCAGGGGAAGATCGCCGAGGTGGAGGGGCGGGGGCGGGCCCTCGAGGCGGAGCTCCCATCGCTTCGCGCCGCAACGGTGTCCGCCCGTCTGGAGGCTGGGCGGCAGGCCCCGACAGTGCATCTGATACAGGGGCACCTGGAGCGTGCGCTGCTCGCGGAGACGCCCGACCTGCAGAAGGCGAGGAATGCGCTTTCAGAGATGCAGTTCCGCGTGATGTGCGCGGACCTGCCGAGCGAGACTGCATTTGATATCCGGGAAGAGGCATCCCGGCGGTGGAAAGAGTTGGACCCGCAAAACGGTGGCCCTGTTGCGTGAGGTGGGCAGGATGGTGGTGGTGGCGGTGGTGGGGCTGGGGGGTGGCGGGAGGAGTTCGTTGTTGCGGCCGACACGTGACAGGTCCTGGCTGCAACTGCAGCAACTGCCGTGGGGGGGGGGGCCCGGGGGGGGGGGGGGTCGGGGTGGAATGGAATGTAGTTTGGAGGGGCGGGGGTGGGCGGGTGGGTGGTGTGGGGGTGGCCCGGGTGGGGGTGCTTCGTTAGCGGCAGTTGAGAGGTAGTGCTTCCCACCCCCCCCCCCCCCCTCCCTCTCCCCCAGGTGTGGGTGAGTCGTTGTTACGCACACGTGTGGGTAGAAAATGTCACTCCGCCTACTCCACAGCCAAAGGTGATCCACACTGCTAGCCTCCCCCCCCATCACAGGAGTTGAGGTTTTGTGTGTGGAAGCGTTGACGCATCACAAACAAGAATAAGCAAAATATGAGAGGCTGTACTGCGGAGTGACATTTTTTTTTGCCCAAACAAGCTTGCTTGTCACAGCGAAAGAGTCAGTGGGCGTACCCCGCGCGCAGTGTGTTTTGAGAGAGCAACACAAAACCACTTAATCTGCCGCTCGTGCGCACAAACAAAACCCGGACTCTTGTACGGAACAAACACTTCATTCTCCTCTTACAAACGTACTCCGCCCCCTCCCTCCCTCCCCGGCTCGCTCCACCCCCGCCCCCCTCAAAACGGAATCTGCGAAAAAAATTGAAAAAATTGAAAAAATTGTGCCGCGTACAGCATGTTCTCTCCGGTTGTTTCGTCCCATCCGCTCTTTGCCTTGATGTGGTGTTGTACCAATGTTCTTTTCTATAGGAGTTACGATCGACGGCGCTAGTGTGTAGTCTGTGCGCAAACAAAGTACATCAATGCCATGGCAGCAGAGCGACAGCGCGTGGCAAGGAGCGTTTTGCTCTCTGCCTTTGCCCCTCCGGCAGCTTTTGCACTGAACGGTGCCTAATGCAACGGAAAAGCGGTGGCTGAGCTTCCCCCTATCTCCCGCGAGACGCGTTTTTTGATATTGATGGTCTTATGTCCGACCGAAGACTCCTACGATCGACGGCGCGTCGTGCTGTGTATTCTGTGCGCAAAACAAGTACATCAATACCATGGCAGCAGAGCGACAGCGCGTGGCATTCTCGTGAAGGAAAAAAGGTGCTGTCCTGGAGGTCGTGTGGGATTAGCACCTTCATGCCCCCCTTCTTCGCAGGGGCCTCAACACACACCTTGTGAGCTCAGCAAAAAAATAGGACATTTCAAGCTTGCTTCTGATTGTCGACACCAAGAAGCTGAAAGCGGCGTGCCAGTGCCAGAACAGAAAATGAAAACTTTTTTTCGAAGTTTGCAGAACCAGCCCACGCAGCCCGGGCGCGGGGTGGTTTTTGAATCTGCGCTTTTGGCGTTGCTCAACTCTATTTTACGTTCGATTGGGGGCCTTCGCTCTGTGTCAACAGTGTGGCCCAAATATTGTTCGGGCGTTCTGAGGCCTCGCGCCCCCCGCAGTGGCCTCGGAGGGGCTGCGTCATGTGTTTTGCAGTTTAGAGGAAAAGGACACCCTCTAGCTCAAGTGACACACCCCCCCCTCCCACCCCTTCCGTGCCGCGCCTCGCCAAACCCTAGCTAGCTGATTGGACGAATGGAGGAGGCGGGTGGGTCGGGAGGCGGGGCCATGATCGGGTCCTCTGGAGGTCACCGCCTGCCTGCCTTGACGCCGTCAGGGCGCGGTATACGCGATAGAATCTAGCCACCAGGTGCCTGATATATGTTGGAGAGAAGGGAGGGGGGGGGAGGGGAGGGGGTCTTCGTTCCGGTGCTGAAAACGGTGTGTTCAGAGCCTTCTGGTGCATCTCCTGTGACATCTGGTGGTGCGCCTGAGAACCTTTCGATCAGAAGTTTATGGGGGTCTTCGCTGTCCGGGGGTGGTCGTCAGTGCATTTTTAGTGTATTTTCCTGTTGAAATGAAGAGAAGCTGAAAACTGACGAAGATTGAACGAAGAACAACGACCAGTGAAGCCCCCTGTGTGTGGTATTGTAACACTGCACACCAACGGTGAGCGGTGGCAGTGAGCAAGGTTCCAGCGTGCGTCTGGTGCGAATGCCTGATGTATAAAACGACAAGGTGTCGGGGATGGACGCGCTACCAAGTTCAGGATGCCATCCTCAGTCGAACCGTACTATTTGTAAGCGGGAAGGCAGGGGCACATACCCACACCCCTGCACCCTTTCGTTCTGCAATGTAGCCTCGCATCAGATCACAAAAGCTACCAGTCACACCTCGTCAAGTCAGTGAGGGGAAGTGGGGCTGTTGCTCCCTTTTATCTCGCTCAGTCACATATGGTAGCGAGGGCCCCACCTCGGTGTTAGCACTGCACACACCGCCACACTCTCCAGGAAGGCTTAGCTGTTGGTGTCAGCGTGCAAGGGGAGGGGGAAGTCACAAACATGGATGTGACTGTTCGTCATGCCGGGAGCGGTCACAGTTGTGTCGTCGGAGTTCCGGAAGGCGGGACCGTGGTCAGGCTGAAGGCGGATGCGCTGGAGGAGATGTTTCCGGGTTCTATCAACGCATCCCGTGAGGCTGCATGCGTGGCAGCACACATCGAAGGGCGTGAGGAGGAGCTGAACGATGAAGAGCGCGTTGCCGACACGGGTCTGGAGGACGGGGGTGCTGTCAAGCTCGTCCCACGCTGGCCCACAGTCGAGGCCCCCGCTGTCTACAACAGTGCACATGGCGAGGTCATATCCTGCATCACACTTTCGAGGTGTGGGACGCTGTGTGCTGGCTCCTACGGCAACGGACACATCACTGTGTTTGACACCACCACCGCTGATGTGGTGGCGGACTTCACACACGGCAATGCTTCTATATATTGCATTGTGTTCTCAGTCTGCGGGACGTGGTTGGCAACGTGCTCTGCTGACGGCACCATCTGCGTGTGGCTCACAGCAACCTGGGAGCAGGTCTGCATCCTGAGCCATGAAAGCAACAGCGTGCACACTGCAGCTTGGTCACACTGCGGACGTCTTGTGTCCGGAGACGAAAAAGGCAAAGTGCGTGTGTGGGACTTGAAGGGCACACCGAGCCCCACAGTGCTGGAGGGCCGGGCAGTAGTGGTGCGGATGCGGGGTTACAGGAAGAATGTTGTCAGCATTGCTGTGTCGGGCACGAGAATCTTCAGCGGGTTCCGGAACCTGACCATCCGTGTGTGGGGCATCAACACCCTCACACACACACATTCCCTGCAGGGTCACGGGCATTGGGTGACCGATATGGCACTGACTCAGGATGAGCAGCAACTGGTATCGTGCTCTATCGACAAGTCGCTCAAGGTGTGGTGCACAACCACCCTCAGCTGCCTGCGTGCTGTCCAACTGGCCGGCTTCCCCTTCTCTTTTGCTGTTGCGCCCGGTGATGTTGTTGCAGTGCTGAGTTCGGACACTACGGACGGCACCGCACTGTACCGGCTCAGCACAGGTGAGTTTCTGGGGAAGGTAGACTCACAAGGTTGTGGTGTTGCACTCAGCCCCTGCGGGAGGTGGGTCTTCACAGCAAATGACAATTCTATCTCTGTGTGTGCTATATCTTCCGTTTCACCCTGAGTGCCGTGTCTCGGGACACTGTTTCCCAGCATTTCTGTGCTTGCCGCTTTGGTCCTGCTTGCATTCTAGCCTCCCCAGCACAGAACTCACTGACCCCTGCCTCTGTTGCGAGGCAGCTGTACGGTGCATCTGGAATGAGAAGAGGGCAAATGATCGACGCGGTGATCTCTCTGCAGAGTGCCTCCCACACCCCCTCCCCCTCCCCATGACTTGACCCGCACCCCCATCATGCCCGCACAGAGCACACACCGCCACACTCTCCAGGAAGGCTTTGCTGTTGGTGTCAGCGTGCAAGGGGAGGGGGAAGTCACAAACATGGATGTGACTGTTCGTCATGCCGAGACCGGGGACAGCTGTGTCGTCGGAGTTCCGGAAGGCGGGACCGTGGTCAGGCTGAAGGAGGATGCGCTGGAGGAGATGTTCCCGGGTTCTATCAACGCATCCCGTGAGGCTGCATGCATGGCAGCACGCATCGAAGGGTGTGAGGAGGAGCTGGACGATGAAGAGCGCGTTGCCGACACGGGTCTGGAGGACGGGGGTGCTGTCAAGCTCGTCCCACGCTGGCCCAAAGTCAAGGCCCCCGCTGTCTACTCAAGTGCGCATCACGACGGATACCTGCAGTGCATCAGACTGTCGAGGTGTGGGAGGCTCTGTGCAGCGGGTTACGACAGCAGCCACATCACTGTGTTTGACACCACCACCGCTGATGAGGTGGCGGACTTAACACATGGCAACGCTTATATTCGTTGCATTGCCTTCTCCATCTGTGGGAGGTCGCTGGCTACGTGCTGTGCAAACAGCCCTCTGTGTGTCTGGCAGACATCAACCTGGGAGAAGGCGCTCCATCTGGACAACAACGATACACAATTTTTCAGTGCAGCGTGGACACACTGCGGACGTCTGGTGTCAGGAGAATCCGAAGGCCAAATGCGTGTGTGGGACTTGAAGGGCACACCGAGCCCCACAGTGCTGGAGGGTCACCGAGGTGCTGTCCGCACCATTGCTGTGTCGCGCACGCGGATCTTCAGCGGGTCAAATGATAATACCATCCGTGTGTGGGACCTCAGCACCCTCACATGCACGCACACCCTGGATGAGTACACTCGTCCGGTCAGGTGCGTCACCCTGACTCATGAAGAGCAGCATCTGGTGTCGTGCTCTTGTGACAAGTTTCTAAAGGTGTGGTGCACAACCTCCCTCAGCTGCCTGCGTACTGTCCAACTGGACGAATCTCCGGATACGCTTGCTGTGTCACTGCCAGGTGATGCTGTTGCCGTGCAAGGCACGTTCGCCACCAGCCTGTGCCGCCTCAGCACAGGTGAGCGTCTAGGGGGGGTGGGCTCCCAATGTTATGGTGTTGCACTCAGCCCCTGCGGGAGGTGGCTGTTCACACCGGACAACACTTCAATCTCTGTGTGCGATGTGTCTTCTGTTACGCCCTGAGTGCTGTGTCTCGGACTTTCGGAACCTGTTTCGTGGTTTGCGTGGTTGCCATTGTTTTGGAGAACGCGCAAAAGGCCCGCTCGCGGGGGAACTGTGTTCGGTCTGAAAGCGGAGCAACCGTGTTTCCTTCTTGGTACTTTGTGCGTTGACGCTTCCACCACCCCAGAGCTTCCGGGTTTGCTTTAGAGCACATGTGAACACGCGATAGCTAGACAGTCTTGTGGCCAGGTCATCAAGGCTGCTGTGCTCCTGTGCTTCCGATGCGGAGACCCACCCTCTGTCCGCAAGTGAGTCTTCCACGCCACCAATCTTGGCCTGCTTTCCTACTCTGACTCTGGCAGGATGCGAATGACAGAGCAAGACGCTCGGTTGGGATGTGAATGTTGAAGGGGAGCGTCTCACCTGCAGCCAGTGGGCCCTGCCCCCCACCCCCCCACCGCCCCAACCTGCCCCAATCCCCCACCCGAAGCCGTGATCATCTGAATTTCACTTCACTTTTCAGTTCACATTGCCCCCACAGTTGATACACAAACGCCGCACTGCGACCCGGCTAAGGTTTCACAGATGCTCTTTCGCTCAGCAGAAAACGCCGTGACAATGCCCACTGGGGGTGTGAATTCCATGCGGTGGACCCTCCTCGCATGTGCTCGGCATATGTGTGTTGGGTTGCAGCCGGTGGGCTGCCTTGGAAAACGGATCCGCCACGAAAGTCACTTTGACTATTGCTCTTTCAGCTAAATCAGTCGGGGACAAACAGCTAGCTTGCCACCTGCACCCCCATCATGCCCGCACACAGCACACACCGCCACACTCTCCAGGAAGGCTTTGCTGTTGGTGTCAGCGTGCAAGGGGAGGGGGAAGTCACAAACATGGATGTGACTGTTCGTCATGCCGGGAGCGGTGACAGCTGTGTCGTCGGAGTTCCGGAAGGCGGGACCGTGGTCAGGCTGAAGGCGGATGCGCTGGAGGAGATGTTTCCGGGTTCTATCAACGCATCCCGTGAGGCTGCATGCGTGGCAGCACACATCGAAGGGTGTGAGGAGGAGCTGGACGATGAAGAGCGCGTTGCCGACACGGGTCTGGAGGACGGGGGTGCTGTCAAGCTCGTCCCACGTTGGCCCGACGTCAAGGCCCCCGCAGTCTACTCATCTCCGCATGGCGACGAGATCGAGCGCATCACACTGTCGAGGTGTGGGAAGCTGTGTGCTGTGGGTTCCTCCAAAGGACACATCACTGTGTTTGACACCACCACCGCTGATGTGGTGGCGGACTTAACACACGGGAGGAAGCGAATTCCTTGCACTGTGTTCTCAGTCTGTGGGACGTGGTTGGCAACGTGCTCTGCTCGTGGCACCATCTGCGTGTGGCTGACAGGTACCTGGGAGGAGGTGTGCAGGCTGCACCACAGCACCCGGTTGTTCAGTGCAGCGTGGACACACTGCGGACGTCTGGTGTCAGGAGACTCCAATGGCAAAGTGCGTGTGTGGGACTTGAAGGGCACACCGAGCGCCGCAGTGCTGGAGGGTCACCGCCATGCTGTTTTCAGCATCGCCGTCTCGGGCACGAGGATCTTCAGCGGGTCATGGGACAAGACCATCCGTGTGTGGAACCTCAACACCCTCACACACACACAAACCCTGGATGACCACAGTGGTTGGGTGCACGTCGTCGCCCTGACGAAGGATGAGGAGCACCTGGTGTCGTGCTCTTGGGACAAGTCATTCAAGGTGTGGTGCACAACCTCCCTCAACTGCCTGCGTACTGTGCAACTGACTGGCACTCCCGCCTTCCTTGCTGTGTCACAGCCAGGTGATGTTGTTGCAGTGAAACTTTCTGAAGCCACACTGTACCGCCTCAGCACAGGTGAGTGTCTGGGGAATCTGGAATCACAGGGCGGTGTTGCACTCAGCCCCTGTGGGAGCTGGCTCTTCATGAACGAGAGGAGTTTGGTCTCTGTGTGTGCTGTGTCTTCCGTTTCACCCTGAGTGCAGTCTCTGAGCATGTTCCCTGCCTTGCGTCTCTACTCGTTGTTCTCACGTGCAGGCCCTCTCAGGCACTCGCAGGCACCATTCGTCCAAACAAAGAACTCCGGGGGGGCTTCGCTCTAAAGTGCAGCAAAGTGAGCCACCTCACAATACAGGTTGCAGCCTGACACAGACACAGAGCGAATGCCCCCTCCACGTATTTTCGCACTAGGTACGTCGTTCGTGAGTGCAGTGTCTCACCACGGGTCCCCTGCCTTGTGTGCCTACTCGTTATTCGCACTGGGGACGTCGAGTGCAGTCCCGCAACCTGTTCCCTGCCTTGTGTGCACCGCACCACCGTGTCCCCTTCTTACCCCGCAACAGAGCACCTCCTTCCCTGCTCTATGGAGAGGCAGTTGTGCGTTTGTGCAACGAACACAATAGTGTTGCATCTGAGATGAGAAGAGGGCAGATGATTGACGCAGTGCTGTCTCTCCAGATTGCCCCACTCCCCCCTCCCTCACGAAGCCCCCCTTCCCACCCTTGCCAGTGCAGTGTTGAATATACCCCTGTGAGCACGTATTTGTTGTCGGGCACAGGTGAGGGGACTAACGTTTTGTGGGAAAGCCCTCCTGCTGGCCGTACTGTGGTGTGGCTTGTGGGATGGCACGCGGGGACCGCCCACCCCATTTCTGAAAGCACTTCCGGCAAGTCTCAGGCCCCCCTCAGACTGGCCTCCAGACTGCCGCACGGGGAGCGGGAGCCCACCGTGCACACTTCACCCCCTTTCACTTTCCCCAGCACACAGGACACAAGCAGCCGAACCAACATGTCCGCCAACAGAGATGCGATCCTTGCTGCGAACGAGAAGTATGCGGCGGGGTTCGGCACAAAGGCTGACCTCGCCATGCCGCCCGGGAGACAGCTTCTGATCCTGACGTGCATGGACGCGCGGCTCGACCCCGCTGCCTTTGCAGGGCTTGCCGAGGGGGATGCGCACGTCGTGCGGAACGCAGGGGGCCGTGCGAGCGACGACGCCATCAGGTCCCTCGTCATTTCGCACAAGCTGCTGGGCACACGCGACTGGTATGTCGTCCATCACACCGACTGCGGGATGCACCTGTTCGACGACGCGACCATGGGGTCGCTCCTCGAGACGAGCCTCGCGACGGCTGCCTTCGACGGGACCCGGTGGGCGAACCAGAAGGACGAAGGCGGGTCTGCTGCTGGGCACTACGTCAGGTGGCTCACCATCTCGGACCCAGATGCAGCTGTCGTGGCCGACGTCAAGCGCATCCGGGAGCACCCCCTCGTCGCGCGTGACGTGTCGATTCAGGGTTTTATCTACGACGTCAAGTCGGGCCGCCTGGTTGAGGTGAAGGAAGCAACCGAGGCAGGCAGGCCTGCGTGAACACGAGATCGTTCTATGCTTGGTTTTGTGCCCGAGTGGTGGTGGTGGTGGTGGTGGTGGCCTGTGTAACCCCCCTTCCCGTCCCTCCCGTCTTGCTTGTCTGTGTGGGGTGGGTTGTGTGTGGAGGGTATTCCCCTCTCTGTGCCAACTGTGTGTGTCATAGCTTGTGTCGCTTCACAGCTGGTCGGAACCAGTTGTGTGCGGCACACACACACACACACGAGATGCACAACTGCGAGGCGCTTGCCGTCACACACAGTCTCATGTCCCTGCCTCAATCATCAACACTTCCCCCCCCCCCCCCTCCCCTAGTTGCATTATCTCTTCCACTTCACACCCACCACCCCACCCCAAGTGCTCGGACAACCTGCATACGAGTGAAGGGTGTAGGGCCTTCGCTCTGTGCCAGAACTGGTTTCCGTCAGCATCAAACCGTTGCCGGACCTGGTGTCAGTTTGCCACACCCTCCTCTGCCCGAAGACGGGAGAGTCGTTTGACTTCTCACGGGGGGGGGGGAGAGGGTGTGTGCATGTGTGGAGGTCACCCCAAGTATCTGCTCGGTTTGCTTCGCTTTCACGTGTGTATGTGTGGAGGCAGCACGAGAGATCGCTCGGCGCGGCCTACACTAGACAAAAACTGTCTGGAGGTTCAAAGGTTTGTTCTTGAACCGGGTTTCTCTTGAACTTACATACCTAACTACCCTGCCTTGCTTTCTGGGCGATCTTCCTTTGTTTTCAAAAAAGAAGCCCTTGGGGTTTGCGTTCTTTGCTTTGTACGGGCGACACCTTCTTTTGCTGCTGAGCTGAAAGGCGCACACGCGGCTAGGCTGCCATGCACGTGATCCAGCGACCCGATGATACTTCACTTGCTGGGGAATGGACGTGCCTGGCCACACCTTCGCTGCGTGTCGCCCGGTGGCATTGTGAATGCAGGAAAGACATGCCCCCACCCCTGTGCAGAAGTGCGAGTCTCTTTGGTTCTGTCTGAGAAGTGAAGCACCTTCGGTGCGTCTGGGGTGGAGGTCACACGATTGATTTGTGGCATCGCTTTGAGGGAATTTGTTATTGTAGTCTCATGCAATGAAGGGAAGAAATGGAACACGGAGAAAGCAGATTTGAGTTTACGGCACGCGCAGTGCCGTAATTGCAGTGCCACATCTCACCTCATCACAAGCCGAGGTGTGTGCGTTTCACCACATCCCCTCTCCCCCATTCCCCCGTGTTCAGTGGCAGGTGTTATGTGATGCTATAGTGTTCCATTTTGATCCCCATGATGCGCACACAGCACACCACCACACCATCCAGAAAAGCCGAGCAGCTGGTAGCCAAGGTATACCAGACATGGACGTGTCTGTTCGTCATGCGTTGACCGGGGACAGCTGTGTCGTCGGAGTTCCGGAAGGCGGGACCGTGGTCAGGCTGAAGGCGGATGCGCTGGAGGAGATGTTCCCGGGTTCCATTAACGTATCCCGTGAGGCTGCATGCGTGGCAGCACACATCGAAGGGTGTGAGGAGGAGCTGGACGATGAAGAGCGCGTTGCCGACACGGGTCTGGAGGACGGGGGTGCTGTCAAGCTCGTCCCACGTTGGCCCAAAGTCAAGGCCCCCGCTGTCTACAACAGCGGACATGGCGAATACGTCAGATGCATCACACTGTCAAGGTGTGGGACGCTGTGTTCAGTGGGACACAATGGAGGACGTATCACTGTGTTTGACACCACCACCGCTGATGTGGTGGCGGAATTTACACATGGCGAGGATACTGCTGCTGTAGTGGCGGACCTCACACACGACAACACGCCTATTTGGTACACTGCGTTCTCAGTCTGTGGGACGTGGTTGGCAACATGCTCGAACGGCGCCAGCTGTGTGTGGCCCACAGCAACCTGGGAGCAGGTCTGCATGCTGGACCACAACAACACCACTGAGGTCTTCAGTGCAGCGTGGACACACTGCGGACGCCTGGTATCCGGAGACGACTCAGGCAAACTGCGTGTGTGGGACTTGAACGGCACACCAAACGCCACAGTGCTTGAGGGTCACAGCGGTGCTGTTATTAGCATTGCTGTGTCAGTCACGAGTATCTTCAGCGGGTCTGTTGCGGGCATTGTCGTCTCGGGCGCGATAACCTACAGCGGGTCAGAGGACAGCAGCATCCGTGTGTGGGACCTCACCACCCTCACACACACACACACCCAAGCCCTCAAGACTCTTAAAGCGGCCTGACTATTTAGTGTCTTCGTCGCAGCAAGGGGGCGATATATACCACCCTTTTTATTGATTTCACGTGTCAGTGTTTGACTTTTTCGCAACTTCATTTCTTCCTTTTTCTCCCTCTCCAACCCCACCCGTGACACCACCAGGGTTTAGCTAGCCCTGGTCCGATTATCCCCGGTTCTTCGCTGAAGAGACGCGGCCGGGGGGAGGGGTACGAAGAGTACGCGTCGAAACCGGTGTCACGTCGTGTTGGGGAATCCTTCGGGAGTGCGATACTGAAGGGGAGGTGCTACTGCCCGTGCAGGGCGACACCGCCTTAAAACTTTATAACCACACACAAACCCTCTATTCCCCCAGGCCTGATGAGCAATCCCCCCTGCCTCATGTTGTGACTTCCTTTCTACCTTGCACAAAACATCCCATTTGCCCCTTTACTTCCTTCGAAAGTGTTGTGACTACCCCCCCTTCCCCACCCCTCGGGAGTGCCACTCCTCTGGTGGTTAAAAGTGACCCGCCGTTGTGCCTTCGGCATCTGTTGCGTGTGCCGTCGTATTCTTCCTATGCACTAGTTATAGCTATCCGGGGGCGGCCTGCTGTCGCACCAGTGGGCTGCCCCACCTCTGCACCCTCGGTTTTAAGATGTTCACCACAGCGGAGAATGATCCCCTTCTCTGTGGCGATCGAGCCAAGCTGGACGAGGTTCGCCTTCGGGCGAAGGTCATGTGGGCGGACAAAAGGTGCCTGCTCCTGAGACTCATCAGCAACCTGCTTCTTCCTTCAAGCCCTCAAGACTCTTGAAGCGGCCTGACTATTTAGTGTCTTCGTCGCAGCAAGGGGGCGATATATACCACCCTTTTTATTGATTTCACGTGTCAGTGTTTGACTTTTTCGCAACTTCATTTCTTCCTTTTTCTCCCTCTCCAACCCCACCCGTGACACCACCAGGGTTTAGCTAGCCCTGGTCCGATTATCCCCGGTTCTTCGCTGAAGAGACGCGGCCGGGGGGAGGGGTACGAAGAGTACGCGTCGAAACCGGTGTCACGTCGTGTTGGGGAATCCTTCGGGAGTGCGATACTGAAGGGGAGGTGCTACTGCCCGTGCAGGGCGACACCGCCTTAAAACTTTATAACCACACACACACACCCTGGATGGGCACACTGGTGCCATCTCCGGCATTGCCCTCACGAATGATGAGCAGCACCTGGTATCGTGCTCTGGCGACAAGTCACTCAAGGTGTGGTGCACAACCACCCTCAGCTGCCTGCGTACTGTGCAACTGGGCTGCGATCCCGACTCACTCGCCGTGTCACATCTATGTGATGTTGTTGCAGTGCAGACTGCTATGGCAGAAGCCACCGCACTGTACCGCCTCAGCACAGGTGAGTGTCTCGGGAAGTTTCAGTCAGAAGGCACTGGTGTTGCACTCAGTCCCTGCGAGAGGTGGCTCTTCGTGCCGATGAACTACACTTGTGTCTCTGTGTGTGCTGTGTCTTCCGTTTCACCCTGAGTGCAGTGTACCCTTGCGTGACTCATGTGGTTCACCTTGCTTGCACCGCCTTGCATTCTAGCCTCCCGAGCACGCAACACTCTCTGACCCCTGCTCGGGGTGGAGGCAGCTGTGCTTTCTCTGAGATGAGAAAATGGCATAATGGCTGACGCAGTGCTCTCTCTGCAGACTGCTCCACACCCCCTCCCCCTCCCGCTATCTGTCTGCCCTGTGACACCGCCCCACACACCACCCCAACCACCCCCGCCAGGCATACCAAAAATTCTACTGACACACTTCAGGAATCTGTCACTGGCTTGCATTGCACGCAGCCACCAGACATGGATGTGACTGTTCGTCATGCCGAGACCGGGGACAGCTGTGTCGTCGGAGTTCCGGAAGGCGGGACCGTGGTCGGGCTGAAGGAGGATGCGCTGGAGGAGATGTTTCCGGGTTCTATAAACGCAGACCGCGAGGCTGCATGCGTGGCAGCACACATCGAAGGGCGTGAGGAGGAGCTGAACGATGAAGCGCGCGTTGCCGACACGGGTCTGGAGGACGGGGGTGCTGTCAAGCTCGTCCCACGCTGGCCCACAGTCAAGGCCCCCGCTGTCTACTCATCTCCGCATGGGAAACAGATGGTCCGCATCGCACTGTCGCGGTGTGGGAAGCTGTGCTCAGTGGGTGACGACGACGGGGGTATCGCCGTGTTTGACACCGTCACCGCTGATATGGTGGCGGACTTAACGCACGGCAATCCAGGAACCATCCCGTGCAGTGCCTTCTCAGTATGCGGCACGTGGCTTGCAACAGGCTCCATTGATCGCACCATCCGCGTGTGGTTGACAGCAACCTGGGAGCAGGTCTGCACGCTGGACCACAGCAACACTGCGGTGTTCAGTGCAGCGTGGACGCACTGCGGATGTCTGGTGTCAGGAGACTCCAATGGCAAAGTGCGCGTGTGGGACTTGAAGGGCACACCGAGCGCCACAGCACTGGTGGGTCACAGCGGGGCTGTTCTCAGCGTTGCTGTGTCTCCCACGACAATCTTCAGCGCGTCATATGACACGACCATCCGTGTGTGGGACCTCAGCACCCTCACATACACACACACCCTGGATGAGCACTGTGGTGCCGTCTCCAGTGTCGGGCTTACGAAGGACGAGCAGCACCTGGTGTCCTGTGCCCATGACGGGCAACTCAAGGTGTGGTGCACAACCACCCTCAGCTGCCTGCGTACTGTGCAGCTGGACAATGACTGCTACTCCCTTGCTATTTCACAGCCAGGTGATGTTGTTGCAGTGGTGACTCCTGACAGTCTCGCCACCACACTGTACCGCCTCAGCACAGGTGAGTGTCTGGGGAATGTAAACACAGAGGGCGTTGCTGTTGCACTCAGCCCCTGCGGGAGGTGGCTCTTCACAACGAACACCAACTCTGTCTGTGTGTCTGATGTGTCTTCCGTCTCACCCTGAGTGCAGTGTCTCTGGACCCTGTCCCCACCCTTGCATGTTTCATGTGTTACACCTTGCATTCTGCCCAGTACAGCACTTTTTGACTCCTGCTCCGTTGGGCGGCAGCTGTGCAGTGCATCTGCAACGATATAAATACGCGTACTAGACGTCCTTCCGTCGATAACTTACTTGGCGCTATGGAAACACAAAACTGGAACGAAGAAAAAGTTTTGTTGACCGCTTCCACCACTCCTCTGCACAAGTCTCACGACCCGCTATTGTGTGTTTCTGTTGTCTGAAGTACAGAAGGTGCGGTGGAGCACAAAGCGCCCTATCACTTCACAGCTACAACCGCTCTGATGAATTTTTCAGCACACTTCGATGTGGGCGGAAAGTGTCGCGTGCTTGTTCGTGCCCTTGTGCTCCTCACTCACGACACCATCATCAGCAGGAGTGTGAGTGTGGAAGCGTCAACGCAAATTATCGAGAATCATCAACACGTGGAAGTGAAAGCTACGACTGACCGAAGAGGAGCGACATCAAGGAGAAAACAAGAGGTATCAAGGAGACCAAGAGGCAGGACCCTCCTACCGGGGAGACTGTACTCTGTGAAAGCGAGGTATCAAAAGAGGCAGGACCTTCCTACCGGGGAGACTGTCCACTGTGAAAGCGAGGTATCAAAAGAGGCAGGACCTTCCTACCGGGGAGACTGTCCACTGTGAAAGCGAGGTATCAAAAGAGGCAGGACCTTCCTACCGGGGAGACTGTACTCTGTGAAAGCGAGGTATCAAAAGAGGCAGGACCTTCCTACCGGGGAGACTGTCCTCTGGGTGCGAGCGAGAGAGGAGCGGCATAGGAAGAGGGGCAGGAGAAGCGCGTACAGGTGGGGGAGCCGGACGGGTGAGAGTTGAACGGTAATGGCCTACTCCGCCGTGGACTGGGACAGGGTGGTGCCGTCCTTGGCAGGTCCGGGCGATGGCATGAATGCTCCGCAGGAGGCCTGCATCTTCCCGTCGTGCGGGGTCTCTCACAGCGCGACAATCACGTGCTACCGCTGTGGGTGCCGCACGACAAAGTCGTGCATGAAAAAGCACACGACGGCCGGCACCGCCGAGCTTTTTATGCAGACGGCGGGGGAGCCCCACTGGATATGTCCAGCGTGCTCCTGGCTGGCCAGCCCAGACGCGTTGCCGGAGGAACACCCTGTGGAGCACTCCGACAGTGATGACTGGGAAGACGACGCGCAGCAGGAGGGGGACATGAACCAACCGGAGCAGTCTGCCAGCGCGCACGAGGGATCAGACAAGCTGGACCAAGTCCTCGCGGAGCTCGTCACCATCAAGAAGCAAAACACGAGACTGGAGGCCAGGGTGATCGACATGGAGAAGGCTTTGAAGGGGATGGGTGACCGCCTGCAGGCCGTGGAGGAGGAGCTACCCGCAGATTTTAGTCCCCACGTAGTCGCAACGTGGGGCACCATGGCTTCAGCTCATATGAGAAGGGAGGTGAGGAACAAGCTGTCTACAGCTTTTAACGAGGCGGCGATCGGGGCGATCGGCGAGAACAAGGCAGACTGGCTGGATCACCTCAAGCGGGCTTTCGAGACTCTGGACAACATCCCCCTCCTCGTCAACAGCACCGGGCTGAACCAGGCTCACCGCAAGGGCCTGCACCACACAGCGGCAAGGTTGTCGGCGCTGACGGTGGTGCGGGGGAAAACGGCCCGAGGGGTGTACGAGCAGAAATGCCTTGATGCGGGGTTCGCGGGTTTCTCCGCTGTTCTACACCACAAATTTGTGAAGGACGCCGTGGATGCAGCGTCGCGGGAGGAGCAAGCGGAGAGGTCCCGCTCAGCCGTTTTTCCTCAACAGCGAGACTGGCGCTACGAACCGTATCACACACCGTCGGGAAAGGGGAAGGGAAGGGGGAAGGGGCACACCGGGTCAAAGGGATCAAAGCAATGACTCAAGCAAACACCCGCCCGCCCAACCCTACCTCTTCAGACCCTGCACCGCCAACTACCGACAGAAAGGAGCAACAAAAGCACGGGACGCAAGAAGAAAACACAAGCCCCACTGACCGAGAAGGCGCGCAACGTGGTGCGAGCGACGCTGAGGGGCATCTTGGGAGACGCACTCTCCCCAAACTACTGGAAAACACTGTCGCGGACCATGGAGCGGTACGGGGATTTCCTGGAAGTGTGGCAGGAGAAGGAGTGTGTCGAGTCGCACGACGAAGGCGTGATGCTGTGGATGGCACACCTCCAGGCGGAGGGGCTGTCAGTGCAGTCGGCGCTGCAGTACACCAACAACCTGGTGGCGGCGCTCCGCAGGTTCGCCGGCATCCACCTCGAACACAGCAGCATTTTGCGGGACTTCAGGAGAGCGCTAAAGCGGAGAGGGGCACTGAAACCCCAGAAACACGCTGTGCCCGCAACGCGAGAGGAGGCAAAGGAAGCCATGCAGCGAGAGCCCAGGGACGTGGTGAAGATCGCGCTGAGTCTGATGTGGGCGGGGGCAGCTCGGAGCTCAGATGTCCTGCGTTTGGACAGGGACGATGTCAAGCCGATGGGGAACGGACAGGTCGCAGTACGGTGGACGCAGTCGAAGTCCGATCCATACAGAGTCGGACGGATGACAGGGTTGCGAATGCCTCGACGCTACTACGAGCTTCTCACAGAGCACCTGCGCACGACGGCGCGTTCGCGAGAGAAAAAGGTGTTTCCACAGACTGTGACTTATGCATCCATAGCGGCGGCGGTGAAGCGGGTGAAGCTGACGCTGACACCACACTCGTTGAGACGGGGGGCACTGACGCACCTCGCGAGGCTTGGGCTGCCGCTAGAAGAGATCAGGCTGCTGTCCCGACACAGCACCATCGAGGGGGTGGTGCGCTACATCGACGCGGCGGAGAACATTCGGATCACAGAGACCGAGGCAGTGTCGAGCCGACTGGCTTGGTGAGGTCTAAAAAGCGCAGGGCAAAGCGGCGGCGTCGCGACGGAGACATCGTGGCATCCCATTTCCCTCCTATGCAAAAGAAGATGAGGCGGCTTCTAGCCGCAGCACCGATGTACGACGCGACACCGGATGACGACGACGAGCGAGGGCGTCTTCCACCACCACGGGTGCCACAGCGAAAGACGGTGGAGGGAGACTGGGGCTACGAAAACTGGAGCAGCGGACAGGAGGACGCGGACTACGGGCCGGCAGTGGAACACATATACGGAGAAGAGATCGGAGTGCCTCTGGGGGACACGACTGTTCGACCACACGAGCAGGGAGACACGGGACAACATCAGAAGCTCGCCCCCATCGGGACTACACGACTGGACATCGATGCATTGAGACAACTCGACACGGACGGGGAGCTGGACGGGGTCATCGACATGATAACGGACACGGCGGTGTTCCGCGAGGCACTGCTGCCGGGGCGTGAAGGGGCGTTCGCGAGGGAGAAGCGAAAGGTGTCCAGACACATGCTCCAGCACCTCGGGCAGCTGGAGGACTACGGGGTCTTGGTGCAAGAAGAATCAACGCTGATCCACCCGGCCTACACCGTGGCCAAAAAGAGCGGGGGCCTCAGGTTTATAGTGGACGCCAGGACGCTGAACAAGGCGATGAAGCCCCCGCCCGACATGCGCCTAAATTCCATCACGAGAGTGGCCCAGAGGCTGGCTAACGCTGACTGGGTTGTATTGGCCGATGCGCGTAGCTGGTTCTACCAGTTCCCGGTGGCGGAGGATATACAGAAGTTCTTCGGGGTGCGTATCGGTGACAAGCGGAACGATTTCGTCGACGCTCGCCTGCAGGTACTGTGCATGGGTTGGTCGTACTCCCTAGCTATTGCGCACAGGAGCCTGGCCGAGATGATCGCAGGAGACGTAACGCCGAGGCGCGCCTTCAATATTTTCGGTAGTGTGGTGTGGCAGAGTTACGTGACGCGCAGCCCGCTCTGCTTCGCGCCAGCGATGCTGTCCTACATCAGGAGGATTGCCCGGACAACGCTGGAAGATAAGGGAAAGTGGGACTTAAAGGCGGTGGCACCACCCTCGGTGCGGCACGAGCTGCGCCTGCGGATGTCCTTCCTCGAACAGAATAGCTGGCTGACATGTGTGCCACACACACGAGGCGCCTCGGTCTGGAGCGACGCGTCGAGCACAGCGTGGGCGGCGATCGCGATCGAGGGGACGTCAGAGAGGGTGTCGCAGGGAGTGTTCTCCGAGCAGGAACGCGGGGCGCACATCTTCCTGAAGGAGGCTTACGCGGCCCTACAGGGACTCAGACTCATCATCGCGAGCGGGTGCACAGTGCGCTGCTACATCGACAACCTGCCGCTGGTGCACTGCCTCGTAAAGGGACACTGCAGCAACTTTCGGGGAAATATCCTGCTACAACACATCGTGAACACTGCGACGGCTAAGAATCTCACGCTGGATGCGGTGTGGGTCCCGACGACAGAGCAACGCGCGGACTGCTATACGAGAGGGGTCGTCCATCCGGCGCAGATCTCACTCGATGTCACACCCCTAGACCAAATGCAGCCAACCAGACCGCTGTCTTCCACAACAGCGCCCCTCGGACGAGGGTAGTGTGGAAGCGTCAACGCAAAAAAGAAACCAAAGCAAAAAGTGCCGAACAAAGCGCAGTGACACTTTTTCAGCACACTTCGATGTGGGCGGAAAGTGTCGCGTGCTTGTTCGTGCCCTTGTGCTCCTCACTCACGACACCATCATCAGCAGGAGTGTGAGTGTGGAAGCGTCAACGCAAAAAAGAAACCAAAGCAAAAAGTGCCGAACAAAGCGCAGTGACACTTTCCTTTGTTTGTTGCGTTGACGCTTCTACACACAAAACCCTGAACTGATCACACCCTGAGCCTGATGAAGGGTGGGGTTAGTGTATAGAGCACGTTTGGTTGCAGCTGTGGTGGGGCGCTTTCCGCTCACACGAGTGTGCTTAAAAAAAAAAGGGAAACCATGACAGAGGTGATGACGCCAGTCCTTACGAGTATCGTATTTCCTCCTATACACAATGCTGCGCTGTGTTTTGGATGGTAAAGAGCGCCCTATCACTTCACAGCTACAACCGCTCTGATGAATTTCCTTTGTTTGTTGCGTTGACGCTTCGACACACAAAACCCTGAACTGATCACACCCTGAGCCTGATGAAGGGTGGGGTTAGTGTATAGTCTTAAATAGAGCACGTTTGGTTGCAGCTGTGGTGGGTCGCTTTCCGCTCACACGAGTGTGCTTAAAATAAGAATGATTGACGCAGTGCCCTCTCTCACTCTGCAGACTGCCCCACACCCCCTCCCCTCCCACCCCCCGCCCCAATTGAGCTCGACACCCCCACACCGCACAACACGCGAAGCTGCACCACCTGCACACAGGCAACCCTCCCTGCCGGATGTGCTGAACTTCTGCACTCCGTTGCTCGACACACATGTTCTTCCTTTGAGTGACGAACCCCTTTGGCCCCGATCCCCATCATGCCCGCACACAGCACACACCGCCACACTCTCCAGGAAGGCTTTGCTGTTGGTGTCAGCGTGCAAGGGGAGGGGGAAGTCACAAACATGGATGTGACTGTTCGTCATGCCGAGACCGGGCACAGCTGTGTCGTCGGAGTTCCGGAAGGCGGGACCGTGGTCAGGCTGAAGGCGGATGCGCTGGAGGAGATGTTTCCGGGTTCTATCAACGCATCCCGTGAGGCTGCATGCGTGGCAGCACACATCGAAGGGTGTGAGGAGGAGCTGGACGATGAAGAGCGCGTTGCCGACACGGGTCTGGAGGACGGGGGTGCTGTCAAGCTCGTCCCACGCTGGCCCAAAGTCAAGGCCCCCGCTGTCTACTCATCTCCGCACGGGCAACAGATGTTCCGCATCGCACTGTCGAGGTGTGGGACGCTGTGCTCTGTGGGAGACTATGACGGGGATATCGCCGTGTTTGACACCGTCACCGCTGATGTGGTGGCGGACTTAACGCACGGCAGCCCACGAATCATCTCGTGCACTGCCTTCTCAGTCTGTGGGACGTGGCTGGCAACGGGCTCGCATGACGGCACCATCTTCGTGTGGTTGACAGCAACCTGGGAGCAGGTGTGCATCCTGGACCACAACAACACTGAAGTCTTCAGTGTCGCGTGGACACACTGCGGACTTCTGGTGTCAGGAGACGACCCAGGCAAAGTGCGTGTGTGGGACTTGAAGGGCACACCGAGCGCCACAGTGCTGGAGAGTCACACCGATGCTGTTCTCAGCATCGCTGTGTCCCCCACTACAATCTACAGCGCGTCATATGACAATACCATCCGTGTGTGGGACATCAACACCCTCACACACACACACACCCTGGATGAGCACTGTGGTGCCGTCTCCAGTGTCGGGCTTACGAAGGACGAGCAGCACCTGGTGTCGTGCTCCCATGACTGGCAACTCAAGGTGTGGTGCACAACCACCCTCAGCTGCCTGCGTACTGTCCAACTGGGCAACGACTGCTACTCGCTTGCTATTTCACAGCCAGGTGATGTTGTTGCAGTGGTGACTCCTGACAGTCTCACCACCACACTGTACCGCCTCAGCACAGGTGAGTGTCTGGGGGATGTAAATACAGAGAGCGTTGCTGCTGCACTCAGCCCCTGCGGGAGGTGGCTCTTCACTACCAACACCAACTCTGTCTCTGTGTGTGCTGTGTCTTCCGTTTCACCCTGAGCGGCTCTGAATCCTGACCCGTCCCGATTTGCGGACTTCCCTTTGTTGTACCACCTTGCCCAGTGTTCCCAGTGTTTGTGTGGTTATAAAGTTTTAAGGCGGTGTCGCCCTGCACGGGCAGTAGCACCTCCCCTTCAGTATCGCACTCCCGAAGGATTCCCCAACACGACGTGACACCGGTTTCGACGCGTACTCTTCGTACCCCTCCCCCCGGCCGCGTCTCTTCAGCGAAGAACCGGGGATAATCGGACCAGGGCTAGCTAAACCCTGGTGGTGTCACGGGTGGGGTTGGAGAGGGAGAAAAAGGAAGAAATGAAGTTGCGAAAGAGTCAAACACTGACACGTGAAATCAATAAAAAGGGTGGTATATATCACCCCCTTGCTGCGACGTAGACACTAAATAGTCAGGCCGCTTCAAGAGTCTTGAGGGCTTGAAGGAAGAAGCAGGTTGCTGATGAGTCTCAGGAGCAGGCACCTTTTGTCCGCCCACATGACCTTCGCCCGAAGGCGAACCTCGTCCAGCTTGGCTCGATCGCCACAGAGAAGGGGATCATTCTCCACTGTGGCGAACATCTTAAAAACCGAGGGTGCAGAGGTGGGGCAGCCCGCTGGTGCGACAGCAGACCGCCCCCGGATAGCTATAACTAGTGCATAGGAAGAATACGACGGCACACGCAACAGATGCCGAAGGCACAACGGCGGGTCACTTTTAACCACCAGAGGAGTGGCACTCCCGAGGGGTGGGGTAGGGGGGAAGTCACAACACTTTCGAAGGAAGTAAAGGGGCAAATGGGATGTTTTGTGCAAGGTAGAAAGGAAGTCACAACATGGGGCAGGGGGGTTTGCTCATCAGGCCTGGGGGAATAGAGGGTTTGTGTGTGGTTATAAAGTTTTAAGGCGGTGTCGCCCTGCACGGGCAGTAGCACCTCCCCTTCAGTATCGCACTCCCGAAGGATTCCCCAACACGACGTGACACCGGTTTCGACGCGTACTCTTCGTACCCCTCCCCCCGGCCGCGTCTCTTCAGCGAAGAACCGGGGATAATCGGACCAGGGCTAGCTAAACCCTGGTGGTGTCACGGGTGGGGTTGGAGAGGGAGAAAAGGAAGAAATGAAGTTGCGAAAAAGTCAAACACTGACACGTGAAATCAATAAAAAAGCGGTATATATCGCCCCCTTGCTGCGACAAAGACACTAAATAGTCAGGCCGCTCCAAGAGTCTTGAGGGCTTGTCCCAGTGTTTGTGTGCTTGCCGCTTTGGTCCTGCTTGCATTGTTGCCTCCCCAGCACAGCACTCCCTGACCCTGCTCTGTTAGGAGGCAGCTGTGCAGTGCATCTGCAATGAGAAGAGAGTAAACTGATGACGACGCAGTGCAACCTCTGCAGACTTGCCCCCCCACACCACCCCCCCCCCCCCTCCGCCCCCCTCCGCCCCCTTCCCGACCTCCCACCATCCTCAATGCGTGCCCGACGCTGGGGACTCCCAGCCCCTGCCCTGCCACCCTCAACGACAGCACACACAAACTATACGCTGTTGAAGCTTTACTACTCCAGCCCCGACAGCATGAGATTTGACATAGGGGGTCTTCGCTGGTCGACAAACTTCGACAAACTTCGTCAGTTTTCAGCCAATTCAACAGGAAATGCACCAAAATGCACTGACGATCACCCCGTAGCGAAGACCCCCATAGAAAGCTAATTCGACAGACCTGATGGAGGTGAACGTGACACACGCCCCCAGTGGGCGGGACTGCGTGGTCGGCGTTGCCGACACCGACACTGCGCTGGACCTGAAGGCACACGCGCTGCGGCAGCTGTACCCCTCCCTCACCGCCACAGACCGGGAGCTCGCATGCCTCGGCGTACGCATTAGCGGGTCTGAGGCTGAAGGGGACGAGCTTGACGACACGCAGCGCATCGCCGACACGCGGCTGGAGGGTGGGGACGGCGTGCACCTCGTGAGGCGATGGGCTGAGGTGAAGGCGCCTGCCGAATATGACACCCTCCCAAGGAAATCCTACGCCATCGCGCTGTCGCCCTGCGGCGGGCTGTGCGCCGTCGGCACCTCGATGGGCCACCTGGTGTTCAACACCGCCACCGCGTCGCGCGTGGCGTGCATCCCCGACAGCGGCAGGGGCGTCACGGCCCTCGCCTTCTCCGCCTGCGGTGAGTATCTCGCGGCGTACTCCTTCGTCGAATGCATCTCCGTGTGGCGCACATCATCGTGGGAGTCCGTGCATCGCCTCCACGGGCACAGCTATCGCGTTTGCAGCTTCGCCTGGACGCCGTGCGGCCTGCTCATCTCTGGGTCTTCAGACACGACGATGCGTGTCTGGGATGTGGCGGCGGGTGTCTGCACCGCCGTGCTACATGGGCACATGCGCTCTGTCAGCAGTGTCGTGGCATCGCGGAGGAGGATTTATAGCGGGTCGAACGACACCACCATCCGCGTGTGGGATGTTGCCACCCTGAAACACACCGGCACGCTGACGCAGCACACTGCCCTTGTGTACAGCCTCGCCCTGGCGGAGGAGGCGGGCAGGCTGGTGTCGTGCTCTTACGACATGGATGTGAGGGTGTGGTGCACGGCCAGCCTCAAGTGCCTCCGCACCCTGCAGGCATGCGGCAGGCCTTTCCAGGTGGCCGTGTCGCAGGAAGGGGATGCCTTGGTGGTGGCGACCCAGGGTGTTGCCCAGCTGTGGCAGCTCAGCACAGCGGAGCCTCGAGGGGGCGCTGCCCGCCCGGACAGCGCGACCACAGCGATCACGTGTGTGCTGAGCCCCTGTGGGAGGTGGGTCTTCACGTCGTGGTTGGCCCGCGTCTGCGTGTCTGCCGTCAGTGCCTTGAGATGCGTGGAAAATTGAATGTGTCTCGTGTGCGGCGGGGGGGGATGGGGGGTGGGTCGGGGGGGAGAGCGTCCCTTTAGTGCCGCTTGTTTTTTTGCATGTGCTGCACAGGCAGCACATGCATGTGATATTCTACATGTGCTGTTCTTGTCCTCTCCATCGAGTGAGAATGCAGCCATTTCGCTCAGCAGTTTGCTGGGCCTCCCTCTCCGAAGCAGAATCGGAGAGGGTTGACGCAGTGCTCTCTCGCACGGCGGACTTCTGCATTGCGTGAGTAACGGTTTTAGCAGTCGGATTCGCAGGAGTACCTTGTTGAAGAATACTTCTGAAAAGCAGAAGTGTACTTATGATTTGCGTAAGTGGTACTCCTGCGAATCGGATCTCTCGAAAACAGTTACTCACGCGATGTATAAGTTCACCGTGTCTCTCTGCAGACTGCCCCACACCCCCTCCCCCTCCCACCCCCCGCCCCAATTGAGCTCGACACCCCCACACCGCACAACACGCGAAGCTGCACCACCTGCACACAGGCAACCCTCCCTGCCGGATGTGCTGAACTTCTGCACTCTGTTGCTCAACGAGTGTGCGTCCTGTGTCTTCTGTGCTTGCGAGCCTTCCCCAGCACGGCACTCTCTGACCCCTGCTCGGTGGGACGCAGCTTGCACTGCAGCATCTGAGATGAGAAGATGAGAATTATAAGAGGGCAAATGATTCTGCTCCGCAGTCCCTCTTGGCTCTTTCTCACTTGGCATGGTCAGAGAAATGATCTGTTCTGTGCTCCCACACCCCCTCCCCCTCCCCATGACTTGACCCGCACCCCCATCATGCCCGCACACAGCACACACCGCCACACTCTCCAGGAAGGCTTTGCTGTTGGTGTCAGCGTGCAAGGGGAGGGGGAAGTCACAAACATGGATGTGACTGTTTGTCATGCCGAGACCGGGGACAGCTGTGTCGTCGGAGTTCCGGAAGGCGGGACCGTGGTCAGGCTGAAGGCGGATGCGCTGGAGGAGATGTTTCCGGGTTCTATCAACAACGCATCCCGTGAGGCTGCATGCGTGGCAGCACGCATCGAAGGGCGTGAGGAGGAGCTGGACGATGAAGAGCGCGTTGCCGACACGGGTCTGGAGGATGGGGGTGCTGTCAAGCTCGTCCCACGCTGGCCCGACGTCAAGGCCCCCGCAGTCTACTCATCTCTGAATGGCGGTGGGATTTTCAGCATCACACTGTCGAGGTGTGGGACGCTGTGTGCTGTGTGTTACGACGACGGAAACATCACTGTGTTTGACACCACCACCGCTGATGTGGTGCAAGGCTTCGCACATGGCAGCGCGCCTGTTTCTCGCACAGCGTTCTCAGTCTGCGGGACGTGGTTGGCAACGTGCTCTCTAAACGGCACCATCTGCGTGTGGTTGACAGCAACCTGGGAGCAGGTCTGCCTGCTGGACCACAACAACACTGAGGTGTTCAGTGCAGCGTGGACACACTGCGGACGTCTGGTATCCGGAGACGTCACAGGCAAGCTGCGTGTGTGGGACTTGAACGGCACATCGAGCGCCACAGAGCTGGTGGGTCACAGCGGTACTGTTTACAGCATTGCTGTGTCAGGCACGAGGATTTTCAGCGTATCGGACAACAACATCCGTGTGTGGGACATCAACACCCTCACACTCACACGCATCCTGCGTGGGCACACTAAGGGGGTGACCGGCATCGCCCTGACGAAGAATGAGCAGCACCTGGTGTCATGCTCTGGCGACAAGTCATTCAAGGTGTGGTGCACAACCTCCCTCAGATGCCTGCGTACTGTCCAACTGGACGCACCTGCCTCCACACTTGCTGTGTCACAGCCAGGTGAGGTTGCAGTGGTGACTCCGAACCCTCAGACGACCGCAGTGTACCGCCTCAGCACAGGTGAGCGTCTGGGGGATGTGGAGTCACAGGGTGGTGTTGCACTCAGCCCCTGCGGGAGGTGGCTCTTCACAACGAGCAACAATTGTGTCTCTGGGGGTCTTCGCTCCGGGTCAATTTGGGTCAACTTGGGTCAATTTGGGTCACCCTGGGGTTTTTCACCTTAGGAAAATGGGGGGCTTCGCTCCGGGTCAATCTGGGTCAGCTTGGGTCAGTGACCCGGAGCGAAGCCCCCCCCCTTAGGTGACCAAAAATAGGTGAAAATTTTTGCCTATTTTCCCTTGTGTCAAACTTGGAGTCTGACCCAAAAATCGGAATCTGTGACCCATGGTTTATATGGGCAAACCTGAAAATTTCCGACTTTTTCCTCAATTTTTCCCACTTCCTGGCCATACCTTTCCCGACCCAAAATCAAACAAGTGGGGGGTGTCGATTATATCCAATTTTGTCAAAGGGGGTCTTCGCTAGCCGGTGCAAAAAAGTGCAGGCTGGTGCAGGGCAAAATGGGCCGAAAATGGGCCAAATCGGAGGCAAAAAAAAGGGCGGGGAGTTGGGTGGCCCCTAGCTGGGAGCACGCATTTGGACCCAAAAAATAATGTCGAGCGGTCCCTGTGCATTGTTCAGCCCTCACAGGACGAGAAGGCACGGCGGGGCCCGTGTCACGGGTAAACATTGAGATCAACCTGTCATCCTGGGCCAAGCCAAGATGGGAGCTGGCCGCCTGGGGCAATGCAGGAGCAACGGCTAGTGCTCGTGCTGGCACGAAGCGGAGCCAGGCAGTGCTGTCCCGAGAACGGGCCGAGCCAGACAGTGCTGTCCCAAGGGTGGGCCGAGCCAGACAGTGATGTCCCGAGAATGGGCCGAGCCAGGCAGTGCTGTCCCAAGGGTGGGCCGAGCCAGACAGTGCTGTCCCGAGAACGGGCCGAGCCAGACAGTGCTGTCCCGAGAATGGGCCGAGCCAGGCAGTGCTGTCCCAAGGGTGGGCCGAGCCAGACAGTGCTGTCCCGAGAATGGGCCGAGCCAGACAGTGCTGTCCCGAGAATGGGCCGAGCCAGACAGTGCTGTCCCGAGAACGGGCCGAGCCAGACAGTGCTGTCCCGAGGGTGGGCCGAGCTAGGCAGTGCTGTCCCGAGAATGGGCCGAGCCAGGCAGTGCTGTCCCAAGGGTGGGCCGAGCCAGACAGTGCTGTCCCGAGAATGGGCCGAGCCAGACAGTGCTGTCCCGAGAACGGGCCGAGCCAGACAGTGCTGTCCCGAGGGTGGGCCGAGCTAGGCAGTGCTGTCCCGAGAATGGGCCGAGCCAGGCAGTGCTGTCCCGAGAATGGGCCGAGCCAGACAGTGCTGTCCCGAGAACGGGCCGAGCCAGACAGTGCTGTCCCGAGGGTGGGCCGAGCTAGGCAGTGCTGTCCCGAGAATGGGCCGAGCCAGGCAGTGCTGTCCCAAGGGTGGGCCGAGCCAGACAGTGCTGTCCCGAGAATGGGCCGAGCCAGACAGTGCTGTCCCGAGAACGGGCCGAGCCAGACAGTGCTGTCCCGAGGGTGGGCCGAGCTAGGCAGTGCTGTCCCGAGAATGGGCCGAGCCAGGCAGTGCTGTCCCGAGAATGGGCCGAGCCAGACAGTGCTGTCCCGAGAACGGGCCGAGCCAGACAGTGCTGTCCCGAGGGTGGGCCGAGCTAGGCAGTGCTGTCCCGAGAATGGGCCGAGCCAGGCAGTGCTGTCCCAAGGGTGGGCCGAGCCAGACAGTGCTGTCCCGAGAATGGGCCGAGCCAGACAGTGCTGTCCCGAGAACGGGCCGAGCCAGATAGTGCTGTCCCGAGGGTGGGCCGAGCTAGGCAGTGCTGTCCCGAGAATGGGCCGAGCCACGCAGTCCTGTCCAGAGGGTGGGCCGAGCCAGGCAGTGATGTCCCGAGGGTGGGCCGACATCACATCCGGTCTCGGCCCGCTGTCTGGACCGCAGCAACAAGAAATCTGCGCTGCATGCACAGGAGCAGGGGGACTTGGCCCGTCCGCACTCCGACATTGCACCGCGCTGCCCCAGCGCTCCAGATCACAAGGCCCCCTGTGCCGCAGGAGGTGGAGACGTCGCACACCAGCAGGATGACGTCGCAGACCAGTTCACCACCCCCAACAGTAGGTCACACTCCGCCTCGCCTGTAGGCCGTCTACTGTATGCAGGAGTCTGCGTGTGTTGATAAAGACACACACGCCCGGCACACCTGATTCTATGGGCAGCGCTCGTAACTCTCTCGGCGCCAAGTCGAAGCTGAGCAAGATTTGGTTGGACGGTGCAAATATAGCTAGCCTTGCGGGCTCGCTAAGACACTCTCCGAGCTAGCTACATGAACACAACATTGCACATCGCACGGTTTCGAAGGATGGGTACGCGATGCGGGTTTAGGTCTTGTGCTAATGTTACACACAGCAAGATCCCTGACGGAGGGGATCGATGGAGGCACTGAGGAGATCATGACTGGGAAGGGGTCCTGCATCGAACCCCCTCTGAGTGGAGCAAACACTCGGTACTCCGGGTGCCACGTTCTGCTCGGCTGGACATCACCCCGAGGTCGTGGCCACGGCCCCCGACCACTCACTGCGGGGAGCTTCCCGTCCAGACAGTGTCTGGACATCACTCCTGGGCTCGACCCACTGGGCCGAGCCGACGAGTCGTGTCCAGACACTGGGCCGAGCCCAGGAGCGCTGTCCAGACACTGGGCCGAGCCCAGGAGTGATGTCCAGACCCTGGGCCGAGCCAGGGAGTGGTGTCCAGACACTGGGCCGAGCCCAGGAGTGATGTCCAGACCCTGGGCCGAGCCAGGGAGTGGTGTCCAGACCCTGGGCCGAGCCCAGGAGTGCTGTCCAGACACTGGGCCGAGCCCAGGAGTGATGTCCAGACCCTGGGCCGAGCCAGGGAGTGGTGTCCAGACACTGGGCCGAGCCCAGGAGTGATGTCCAGACACTGGGCCGAGCCCAGGAGTGATGTCCAGACCCTGGGCCGAGCCAGGGAGTGGTGTCCAGACACTGGGCCGAGCCCAGGAGTGATGTCCAGACACTGGGCCGAGCCAGGGAGTGGTGTCCAGACACTGGGCCGAGCCCAGGAGTGATGTCCAGACACTGGGCCGAGCCAGGGAGTGGTGTCCAGACACTGGGCCGAGCCCAGGAGTGATGTCCAGACCCTGGGCCGAGCCCAGGAGTGCTGTCCACACTGGGCCGAGCCAGGGCGTGATGTCCAGACCCTGGGCCGAGCCAGGGAGTGGTGTCCAGACCCTGGGCCGAGCCCAGGAGTGCTGTCCAGACACTGGGCCGAGCTCAGGAGTGCTGTCCAGTCCCTGGGCCGAGCCAGGGAGTGGTGTCCAGACACTGGGCCGAGCCAGGGAGTGATGTCCAGTCCCTGGGCCGAGCCCAGGAGTGCTGTCCACACTGGGCCGAGCCAGGGCGTGATGTCCAGACCCTGGGCCGAGCCAGGGAGTGGTGTCCAGACCCTGGGCCGAGCCCAGGAGTGCTGTCCAGACACTGGGCCGAGCTCAGGAGTGCTGTCCAGTCCCTGGGCCGAGCCAGGGAGTGGTGTCCAGACACTGGGCCGAGCCAGGGAGTGATGTCCAGTCCCTGGGCCGAGCCCAGGAGTGCTGTCCAGACACTGACGATGTCCTGCCTCATACCCGCCATGCCCGCAATGCACTTCCGGATCACATGGTTGTGGATTTCTAGCGCCTTCCGCATTCCCTCGAAAGACTTCTCCAAGCAGAGGGTCGAGACCTGCACGTCTGTGACCACGAGTGTCGTGATCTTCGTCTCTGTGGAGTAGTCATCGAAGAGCAGCGCCTGCTGGCTGTCTTCGTTCAGCATCCTACGACTAGGCCGGCTATGGGCCGATCTCGCCCGTACTGGGCCGGACATGGGCCGATCTCGGCAGTACTGGGCCGGCTATGGGCCGATCTCGCACGTACTGGGCCGGCTATGGGCCGATCTCGGCAGTGCTGGGCCGGCTATGGGCCGATCTCGCCCGTACTGGGCCGGACATGGGCCGATCTCGCCCGTACTGGGCCGGCTATGGGCCGATCTCGCACGTACTGGGCCGGACATGGGCCGATCTCGGCAGTGCTGGGCCGGCTACGGGCCGATCTCGCACGTACTGGGCCGGACATGGGCCGATCTCGGCAGTACTGGGCCGGCTATGGGCCGATCTCGGCAGTGCTGGGCCGGCTATGGGCCGATCTCGCCCGTACTGGGCCGGACATGGGCCGATCTCGGCAGTGCTGGGCCGGCTATGGGCCGATCTCGCCCGTACTGGGCCGGCTATGGGCCGATCTCGGCAGTGCTGGGCCGGCTATGGGCCGATCTCGGCCGTACTGGGCCGGACATGGGCCGATCTCGCCCGTACTGGGCCGGCTATGGGCCGATCTCGGCAGTGCTGGGCCGGCTACGGGCCGATCTCGGCCGTACTGGGCCGGACATGGGCCGATCTCGCCCGTACTGGGCCGGCTATGGGCCGATCTCGCCCGTACTGGGCCGGACATGGGCCGATCTCGGCAGTGCTGGGCCGGCTATGGGCCGATCTCGCCCGTACTGGGCCGGACATGGGCCGATCTCGGCAGTGCTGGGACGGCTATGGGCCGATCTCGCCCGTACTGGGCCGGCTATGGGCCGATCTCGGCAGTGCTGGGCCGGCTACGGGCCGATCTCGGCCGTACTGGGCCGGACATGGGCCGATCTCGCCCGTACTGGGCCGGCTATGGGCCGATCTCGCCCGTACTGGGCCGGCTATGGGCCGATCTCGCCCGTACTGGGCCGGACATGGGCCGATCTCGGCAGTGCTGGGCCGGCTATGGGCCGATCTCGCCCGTACTGGGCCGGACATGGGCCGATCTCGGCAGTGCTGGGCCGGCTATGGGCCGATCTCGCCCGTACTGGGCCGGCTATGGGCCGATCTCGGCAGTGCTGGGCCGGCTACGGGCCGATCTCGGCCGTACTGGGCCGGACATGGGCCGATCTCGCCCGTACTGGGCCGGCTATGGGCCGATCTCGGCAGTGCTGGACCGGCTACGGGCCGATCTCGGCCGTACTGGGCCGGACATGGGCCGATCTCGCCCGTACTGGGCCGGCTATGGGCCGATCTCGGCAGTGCTGGGCCGGCTATGGGCCGATCTCGCCCGTACTGGGCCGGACATGGGCCGATCTCGGCAGTGCTGGGCCGGCTATGGGCCGATCTCGCCCGTACTGGGCCGGCCATGGGCCGATCTCGGCAGTGCTGGGACGGCTATGGGCCGATCTCGCCCGTACTGGGCCGGCTATGGGCCGATCTCGGCAGTGCTGGGCCGGCTACGGGCCGATCTCGGCCGTACTGGGCCGGACATGGGCCGATCTCGCCCGTACTGGGCCGGCTATGGGCCGATCTCGGCAGTGCTGGGCCGGCTATGGGCCGATCTCGCCCGTACTGGGCCGGACATGGGCCGATCTCGGCAGTGCTGGGCCGGCTATGGGCCGATCTCGCCCGTACTGGGCCGGCTATGGGCCGATCTCGGCAGTGCTGGGACGGCTATGGGCCGATCTCGCCCGTACTGGGCCGGCTATGGGCCGATCTCGGCAGTGCTGGGCCGGCTACGGGCCGATCTCGGCCGTACTGGGCCGGAAATGGGCCGATCTCGCCCGTACTGGGCCGGCTATGGGCCGATCTCGGCAGTGCTGGGCCGGCTATGGGCCGATCTCGCCCGTACTGGGCCGGCTATGGGCCGATCTCGGCAGTGCTGGGACGGCTATGGGCCGATCTCGCCCGTACTGGGCCGGCTATGGGCCGATCTCGGCAGTGCTGGGCCGGCTACGGGCCGATCTCGCCCGTACTGGGCCGGCTATGGGCCGATCTCGCCCGTACTGGGCCGGCTATGGGCCGATCTCGGCAGTGCTGGACCGGCTACGGGCCGATCTCGGCCGTACTGGGCCGGACATGGGCCGATCTCGCCCGTACTGGGCCGGCTATGGGCCGATCTCGGCAGTGCTGGGCCGGCTATGGGCCGATCTCGCCCGTACTGGGCCGGACATGGGCCGATCTCGGCAGTGCTGGGACGGCTATGGGCCGATCTCGCCCGTACTGGGCCGGCTATGGGCCGATCTCGGCAGTGCTGGGCCGGCTACGGGCCGATCTCGGCCGTACTGGGCCGGACATGGGCCGATCTCGGCAGTGCTGGGCCGGCTATGGGCCGATCTCGCCCGTACTGGGCCGGCTATGGGCCGATCTCGGCAGTGCTGGGACGGCTATGGGCCGATCTCGCCCGTACTGGGCCGGCTATGGGCCGATCTCGGCAGTGCTGGGCCGGCTACGGGCCGATCTCGGCCGTACTGGGCCGGAAATGGGCCGATCTCGCCCGTACTGGGCCGGCTATGGGCCGATCTCGGCAGTGCTGGGCCGGCTATGGGCCGATCTCGCCCGTACTGGGCCGGCTATGGGCCGATCTCGGCAGTGCTGGGACGGCTATGGGCCGATCTCGCCCGTACTGGTCCGGCTATGGGCCGATCTCGCCCGTACTGGGCCGGCTATGGGCCGATCTCGGCAGTGCTGGGCCGGCTACGGGCCGATCTCGGCCGTACTGGGCCGGACATGGGCCGATCTCGCCCGTACTGGGCCGGCTATGGGCCGATCTCGGCAGTGCTGGGCCGGCTACGGGCCGATCTCGGCCGTACTGGGCCGGACATGGGCCGATCTCGCCCGTACTGGGCCGGCTATGGGCCGATCTCGGCAGTGCTGGGCCGGCTATGGGCCCATCTCGCCCGTACTGGGCCGGACATGGGCCGATCTCGGCAGTGCTGGGCCGGCTATGGGCCGATCTCGCCCGTACTGGGCCGGCCATGGGCCGATCTCGGCAGTGCTGGGACGGCTATGGGCCGATCTCGCCCGTACTGGGCCGGCTATGGGCCGATCTCGGCAGTGCTGGGCCGGCTACGGGCCGATCTCGGCCGTACTGGGCCGGACATGGGCCGATCTCGCCCGTACTGGGCCGGCTATGGGCCGATCTCGCCCGTACTGGGCCGGCTATGGGCCGATCTCGCCCGTACTGGGCCGGACATGGGCCGATCTCGGCAGTGCTGGGCCGGCTATGGGCCGATCTCGCCCGTACTGGGCCGGCTATGGGCCGATCTCGGCAGTGCTGGGCCGGCTACGGGCCGATCTCGGCCGTACTGGGCCGGACATGGGCCGATCTCGCCCGTACTGGGCCGGCTATGGGCCGATCTCGGCAGTGCTGGGCCGGCTACGGGCCGATCTCGGCCGTACTGGGCCGGACATGGGCCGATCTCGCCCGTACTGGGCCGGCTATGGGCCGATCTCGGCAGTGCTGGGCCGGCTATGGGCCCATCTCGCCCGTACTGGGCCGGACATGGGCCGATCTCGGCAGTGCTGGGCCGGCTATGGGCCGATCTCGCCCGTACTGGGCCGGCCATGGGCCGATCTCGGCAGTGCTGGGACGGCTATGGGCCGATCTCGCCCGTACTGGGCCGGCTATGGGCCGATCTCGGCAGTGCTGGGCCGGCTACGGGCCGATCTCGGCCGTACTGGGCCGGACATGGGCCGATCTCGCCCGTACTGGGCCGGCTATGGGCCGATCTCGCCCGTACTGGGCCGGCTATGGGCCGATCTCGCCCGTACTGGGCCGGACATGGGCCGATCTCGGCAGTGCTGGGCCGGCTATGGGCCGATCTCGCCCGTACTGGGCCGGCTATGGGCCGATCTCGGCAGTGCTGGGCCGGCTACGGGCCGATCTCGGCCGTACTGGGCCGGACATGGGCCGATCTCGCCCGTACTGGGCCGGCTATGGGCCGATCTCGGCAGTGCTGGGCCGGCTATGGGCCCATCTCGCCCGTACTGGGCCGGACATGGGCCGATCTCGGCAGTGCTGGGCCGGCTATGGGCCGATCTCGCCCGTACTGGGCCGGCCATGGGCCGATCTCGGCAGTGCTGGGACGGCTATGGGCCGATCTCGCCCGTACTGGGCCGGCTATGGGCCGATCTCGGCAGTGCTGGGCCGGCTACGGGCCGATCTCGGCCGTACTGGGCCGGACATGGGCCGATCTCGCCCGTACTGGGCCGGCTATGGGCCGATCTCGCCCGTACTGGGCCGGCTATGGGCCGATCTCGCCCGTACTGGGCCGGACATGGGCCGATCTCGGCAGTGCTGGGCCGGCTATGGGCCGATCTCGCCCGTACTGGGCCGGCTATGGGCCGATCTCGGCAGTGCTGGGCCGGCTACGGGCCGATCTCGGCCGTACTGGGCCGGACATGGGCCGATCTCGCCCGTACTGGGCCGGCTATGGGCCGATCTCGCCCGTACTGGGCCGGCTATGGGCCGATCTCGCCCGTACTGGGCCGGACATGGGCCGATCTCGGCAGTGCTGGGCCGGCTATGGGCCGATATCGCCCGTACTGGGCCGGCCATGGGCCGATCTCGGCAGTGCTGGGCCGGCTATGGGCCGATCTCGCCCGTACTGGGCCGGCTATGGGCCGATCTCGGCAGTGCTGGGCCGGCTACGGGCCGATCTCGGCCGTACTGGGCCGGACATGGGCCGATCTCGCCCGTACTGGGCCGGCTATGGGCCGATCTCGGCAGTGCTGGACCGGCTACGGGCCGATCTCGGCCGTACTGGGCCGGACATGGGCCGATCTCGCCCGTACTGGGCCGGCTATGGGCCGATCTCGGCAGTGCTGGGCCGGCTATGGGCCGATCTCGCCCGTACTGGGCCGGACATGGGCCGATCTCGGCAGTGCTGGGCCGGCTATGGGCCGATCTCGCCCGTACTGGGCCGGCTATGGGCCGATCTCGGCAGTGCTGGGCCGGCTACGGGCCGATCTCGGCCGTACTGGGCCGGACATGGGCCGATCTCGCCCGTACTGGGCCGGCTATGGGCCGATCTCGGCAGTGCTGGGCCGGCTATGGGCCGATCTCGCCCGTACTGGGCCGGCTATGGGCCGATCTCGGCAGTGCTGGGACGGCTACGGGCCGATCTCGCCCGTACTGGGCCGGCTATGGGCCGATCTCGCCCGTACTGGGCCGGCTATGGGCCGATCTCGCCCGTACTGGGCCGGCTATGGGCCGATCTCGCCCGTACTGGGCCGGCTATGGGCCGATCTCGGCAGTGCTGGGACGGCTATGGGCCGATCTCGCCCGTACTGGGCCGGCTATGGGCCGATCTCGGCAGTGCTGGGCCGGCTACGGGCCGATCTCGGCCGTACTGGGCCGGACATGGGCCGATCTCGCCCGTACTGGGCCGGCTATGGGCCGATCTCGGCAGTGCTGGGCCGGCTATGGGCCGATCTCGCCCGTACTGGGCCGGCTATGGGCCGATCTCGGCAGTGCTGGGACGGCTATGGGCCGATCTCGCCCGTACTGGGCCGGCTATGGGCCGATCTCGGCAGTGCTGGGCCGGCTACGGGCCGATCTCGGCCGTACTGGGCCGGACATGGGCCGATCTCGCCCGTACTGGGCCGGCTATGGGCCGATCTCGGCAGTGCTGGGCCGGCTATGGGCCGATCTCGCCCGTACTGGGCCGGCTATGGGCCGATCTCGGCAGTGCTGGGACGGCTATGGGCCGATCTCGCCCGTACTGGGCCGGCTATGGGCCGATCTCGGCAGTGCTGGGCCGGCTATGGGCCGATCTCGCCCGTACTGGGCCGGGTCCAGGAGTGGTGTCCAGACCCTGGGCCGACCCAGGCTGTGGGTGGTGCATTTTGGTGCATTTTCCGTCGGTTTAGGTGAAAATTGTCGAATTTTGTCGAAATTTGACGACAGGTGACGAACAGCGAGAATCCCCGAAAAACCGGTTTTTAATTCATTTTTGGGGGGGGGTCTTCGCTGACGAAGTTTTTGTCGAAGACCCCTGTCGTCGTCGTCAGAACACTGCCGTCTTCGGTGAAAAACCCCCTGAAACAGCCGTTTTCCTAATTATGTGACGAACGACGAAGTTTGTCGAAGTTTGTCGACCAGCGAAGACCCCCAAAAAAATTTAAAAAAATCGGGGAAAAAACGCTGAATTTCGATGAAAAAAGGCGAAAAAAAGAGTATGGGGAGTTGGGTCCAGTTTAGCAAAGTTGTGATATTTTTCGGGTGTTTTTTTGAATGGGACACCCGAAGAACCCGATGATATGTGAATGACATGTGATGAAAAAGCATCCGCTGGACAAACCCCAAGCTTAGCAGATAGGTTCCAAGGCATGGGGCAACCTCTAACATAGGTTCCCAGGCATGGGGCAACCTCGCAGAGAGGTTCCAAGGCATGGGGCAACCTCGCAGATAGGTTCCAAGGCATGGGGCAACCTCTAACATAGGTTCCCAGGCATGGGGCAACCTCGCAGATAGGTTCCAAGGCATGGGGCAACCTCGCAGATAGGTTCCAAGGCATGGGGCAACCTCTAACATAGGTTCCAAGGCATGGGGCAACCTCGCAGATAGGTTCCAAGGCATGGGGCAACCTCGCAGATAGGTTCCAAGGCATGGGGCAACCTCTGTGGGTTCATCACTATTCGTTTTTTCAGCACACTTCGATGTGGGCGGAAAGTGTCGCGTGCTTGTTCGTGCCCTTGTGCTCCTCACTCACGACACCATCATCAGCAGGAGTGTGAGTGTGGAAGCGTCAACGCAAACATATCGAGAATCATCAACACGTAGAAGTGAAAGCTACGACTGACCGAAGAGGAGCGGCATCAGGGAGACAAAACAAGGGGTATCAAGGAGACCAAGAGGCAGGACCTTCCTACCGGGGAGACTGTACTCTGTGTACGAACGATGTATCAAGGGGACGAAGAGGGCACAACCTTCCTACCGGGGAGACTGTCCGCAAAGGATACCAAGAGGCAGGACCTTCCTACCGGGGAGACTGTACTCTGTGTACGAACGAGGTATCAACGAACGAGGTATCAAGGGGACGAAGAGGGCACAACCTTCCTACCGGGGAGACTGTCCGCAAAGGAGACCAAGAGGCAGGACCTTCCTACCGGGGAGACTGCTCTACAGGGTGTTCCTCCGGCAACGCGTCGGGGCTGGCCAGCCAGGAGCACGCCGGACATATCCAGTGGGGCTCCCCCGCCGTCTGCATAAACAGCTCGGCGGTGCCGGCCGTCGTGTGCTTTTTCATGCACGACTTTGTCGTGCGGCACCCACATCGGTAGCACGTGATGGTCGCGCTGTGAGAGACCCCGCACGACGGGAAGATGCAGGCCTGATGACTGGGAAGACGACGCGCAGCAGGAGGGGGACATGAACCAACCGGAGCAGTCTGCCAGCGCGCACGAGGGATCAGACAAGCTGGACCAAGTCCTCGCGGAGCTCGTCACCATCAAGAAGCAAAACACGAAACTGGAGGCCAGGGTGATCGACATGGAGAAGGCTTTGAAGGGGATGGGTGACCGCCTGCAGGCAGAGGAGGAGGAGCTACCCGCAGTTTTCAGTCCCCACGTAGTCGCAACGTGGGGCACCATGGCTTCAGCCCATATGAGAAGGGAGGTGAGGAACAAGCTGTCTACAGCTTTTAACGAGGCGGCGATCGGCGCGATCAGCGAGAACAAGGCAGACTGGCTGGATCACCTCAAACGGGCTTTCGAGACTCTGGACAACATCCTCCTCCTCGTCAACAGCACCGGGCTAAACCAGGCTCACCGCAAGGGCCTGCACCACGCAGTGGCAAGGTTGTCGGCGCTGACGGTGGTGCGGGGGGAAACGGCCCGAGGGGTGTACGAGCAGAAATGCTTTGATGCGGGGTTCGCGGGTATCTTCGCTGTTCTACACCACAAATTTGTGAAGGACGCCGTGGATGCAGCGTCGCGGGAGGAGCAAGCGGAGAGGTCCCGCTCAGCCGCTTTTCCTCAACAGCGAGACTGGCGCTACGAACCGTATCACACACCGTCGGGAAAGGGGAAGGGAAGGGGGAAGGGGCACACCGGGTCAAAGAGATCAAAGCAATGACTCAAGCAAACACCCGCCCGCCCAACCCTACCTCTTCAGACCCTGCACCGCCAACTACCGACAGAAAGGAGCAACAAAAGCACGGGACGCAAGAAGAAAACACAAGCCCCACTGACCGAGAAGGCGCGCATCGTGGTGCGAGCGACGCTGAGGGGCATCTTGGGAGACGCACTCTCCCCAAACTACTGGAAAACACTGTCGCGGACCATGGAGCGGTACGGGGATCTCCTGGAAGTGTGACAGGAGAAGGTGTGTGTCGTCGAGTCGCACGACGAAGGCGTGATGCGGTGGATGGCACACCTCCAGGCGGAGGGGCTGTCAGTGCAGTCGGCGCTGCAGTACACCAACAACCTGGTGGCGGCGCTCCGCAGGCTCGCCGGCATCCACCTCGAACACAGCAGCATTTTGCGGGACTTCAGGAGAGCGCTAAAGCGGAGAGGGGCACTGAAACCCCAGAAACACGCCGTGCCCGCAACGCGAGAGGAGGCAAAGGAAGCCATGCAGCGAGAGCCCAGGGACGTGGTGAAGATTGCGCTGAGTCTGACGTGGGCGGGGGCAGCTCGGAGCTCAGATGTCCTGCGTTTGGACAGGGACGATGTCAAGCCGATGGGGAACGGACAGGTGGCAGTACGGTGGACGCAGTCGAAGTCCGATCCATACAGAGTCGGACGGATGACAGGGTTGCGAATGCCTCGACGCTACTACGAGCTCCTCACAGAGCACCTGCGCACGACGGCGCGTCCGCGAGAGAAAAAGGTGTTTCCACAGACTGTGACTTATGCATCCATAGCGGCGGCGGTGAAGCGGGTGAAGCTGACGCTGACACCACACTCGTTGAGACGGGGGGCACTGACGCACCTCGCGAGGCTCGGGCTGCCGCTAGAAGAGATCAGGTTGCTGTCCCGACACAGCACCATCGAGGGGGTGGTGCGCTACATCGACGCGGCGGAGAACATTCGGATCACAGAGACCGAGGCAGTGTCGAGCCGACTGGCTTGGTGAGGTCTAAAAAGCGCAGGGCAAAGCGGCGGCGTTGCGACGGAGACATCGTGGCATCCCATTTCCCTCCTATGCAAAAGAAGATGAGGCGGCTTCTAGCCGCAGCCCCGATGTACGACGCGACACCGGATGACGACGACGAGCGAGGGCGTCTTCCACCACCACGGGTGCCACAGCGCAAGACGGTGGAGGGAGACTGGGGCAACGAAAACTGGAGCAGCGGACAGGAGGACGCGGACTACGGGCCGGCAGTGGAACACATATACGGAGAAGAGATCGGAGTGCCTCTGGGGGATACGACTGTTCGACCACACGAGCAGGGAGACACGGGACAACATCAGAAGCTCGCCCCCAGCGGGACTCCACGACTGGACATCGGTGCATTGAGACAACTCGACACGGACGGGGAGCTGGACGGGGTCATCGACATGATAACGGACACGGCGGTGTTCCGCGAGGCACTGCTGGCGGGGCGTGAAGGGGCGTTCGCGAGGGAGAAGCGAAAGGTGTCCAGACACATGCTCCAGCACCTCGGGCAGCTGGAGGACTACGGGGTCTTGGTGCAAGAAGAATCAACGCTGATCCACCCGGCCTACACCGTGGCCAAAAAGAGCGGTGGCCTCAGGTTTATAGTGGACGCCAGGACGCTGAACAAGGCGATGAAGCCCCCGCCCGACATAGTCTAAATTCCATCACGAGAGTGGCGCAGAGGCTGGCTAACGCTGACTGGGTTGTATTGGCCGATGCGCGCAGCTGGTTCTACCAGTTCCCGGTGGCGGAGGATATACAGAAGTTCTTCGGGGTGCGTATCGGTGGCAAGCGGAACGATTTCGTCGACGCTCGCCTGCAGGTACTGTGCATGGGTTGGCCGTACTCCCCAGCTATTGCGCACAGGAGCGCGCGGGTGCTTCTCCCGCAGCCGCACGGCGAGGTGTGGATCGACAATTTTTGCATCGTAGCGTCGAGCCACGCAGAGGCAGATCAGCGGTATCGGGACCTCCTGGGGCGGTGCAAAGCATGCAACGTGGAGCTGAACATGGACGACACTGCGGCGCCCCGACGCAGCGTTTCGTGGCGTTCGGGATTGACTTTGATCTGCTGACCCACTCATTGAGGATGGACCCGGCGTGGGTGAAGAAGCTGGCCGATCGTTTGGAGCTGGCCGAGATGATCGCAGGAGACGTAACGCCGAGGCGCGCCTTCAAGATTTTCGGTAGTGTGGTGTGGCAGAGTTACGTGACGCGCAGCCCGCTCTGTTTCGCGCCAGCGATGCTGTCCTACATCAGGAGGATTGCCCGGACAACGCTGGAAGATAAGGGAAAGTGGGACTTAAAGGCGGTGGTACCACCCTCGGTGCGGCACGAGCTGCGCCTGCGAATGTCCTTCCTCGAACAGAATAGCTGGCTGACATGTGTGCCACACACACGAGGCGCCTCGGTCTGGAGCGACGCGTCGAGCACAGCGTGGGCGGCGATCGCGATCGAGGGGACGTCAGAGAGGGTGTCGCAGGGAGTGTTCTCCGAGCAGGAACGCGGGGCGCACATCTTCCTGAAGGAGGCTTACGCTGCCCTACAGGGACTCAGACTCATCATCGCGAGTGGGTGCACAGCGCGCTGCTACATCGACAACCTGCCGCTGGTGCACTGCCTCGTAAAGGGACACTGCAGCAACTTTCGGGGAAATATCCTGCTACAACACATCGTGAACACTGCGACGGCTAAGAATCTCACGCTGGATGCGGTGTGGGTCCCGACGACAGAGCAACGCGCGGACTGCTATACGAGAGGGGCCGTCCATCCGGCGCCGATCCCACTCGATGTCACCCTTAGACCAAATGCAGCAAACCAGACCGCTGTCTTCCACAACAGCGCCCCTCGGACGAGGGTAGTGTGGAAGCGTCAACGCAAAAAAGAAACCAAAGCAAAAAGTGCCGAACAAAGCGCAGTGACACTTTTTCAGCACACTTCGATGTGGGCGGAAAGTGTCGCGTGCTTGTTCGTGCCCTTGTGCTCCTCACTCACGACACCATCATCAGCAGGAGTGTGAGTGTGGAAGCGTCAACGCAAAAAAGAAACCAAAGCAAAAAGTGCCGAACAAAGCGCAGTGACACTTTTTCGTGTGGACCTGTCTCTCATTTGAGGCCCGAGAATCGCGTTTCCGAGGCCTGTGCGTGGTCGCAGTGCCCTCTGATGTCCAAAAACTACCCATTTTGGCCCCGAAAAAAAAATGCGAGCATCTCCCCCTACAAACCCCGGCCTTACCACAACACAGGCCCGAAAAACCGGGAACCGGGAAAACCGGGAAAAACCGGGAATCTGGGGTGTCGATTCAGTTTCATTCCCGGTTTTGGATTCCCGGTTTTTCCGGCCTCCGGAGGGGATTTTTTCACGGATTTTCGCCAAGGGAAAAAAACCAGGGAACCGGGAATTTCCGGGAAAAGCCGGGAAATACCGGGAAAAGTCGACACCCCCCAATGCAGCGGAAAATGGCCAAAAATAGGCCAAAAAACCCCAAATTTTTTCCTATGGGAACGAACATGGGGGTCTTCGCTCCGGGTCAATTTGGGTCAACTTGGGTCAATTTGGGTCACCCTGGGGTTTTTCACCTTAGGAAAATGGGGGGCTTCGCTCCGGGTCAATCTGGGTCAGCTTGGGTCAGTGACCCGGAGCGAAGCCCCCCCCCTTAGGTGACCAAAAATAGGTGAAAATTTTTGCCTATTTTCCCTTGTGTCAAACTTGGAGTCTGACCCAAAAATCGGAATCTGTGACCCATGGTTTATATGGGCAAACCTGAAAATTTCCGACTTTTTCCTCAATTTTTCCCACTTCCTGGCCATACCTTTCCCGACCCAAAATCAAACAAATGCAGCGGAAAATGGCCAAAAATAGGCCAAAAAACCCCAAATTTTTTTCCGGGGGGCTTCGCCCCCCGGACCCCCCTTGCGTGGGGGGCTTCGCCCCCCACGCCACACGCACCTCCCGGCCGGTGGCCGGTTCGGTCGTCGTCGGCTGCGGCCAAAGGGCGTGCGGTAGCCGACGCCCTTTTGTGCTCGCCTCCTCCTCCCACACTTCAGTATGTCGTTTCATGTGAGTCCGTGTTCCTGCTTTGTTCTTCTGTCGACTGGGACGGGCCAGTCCTCGTGGGTTGCCGGCCGGTGTGTCCTCCCCCGGGACCCCCTCCTCCTCCCGCCACTTGCATCTGGTTCAACTTCAGTGAGAGCTGAGCGGGAGCCATACTTGCTCTCTTGGACCATTTGTCCGCAGTCCTGCATCATGAAGAGTTAGGTAATGCCCAGTCGCAGCCATCCCCCGACCCAGGTGTTCTGCCGTGGGCCAGGTCACCATCTGTAGGTCACCCCGTCACACACCAGTGGGCAGGCCCTGTCAACGATATCGATGTGACTGCTCTTGCCGCAGGGCAACGGATGTGGGCCTGCATTGCATCCTGTTGCCGCTCAGTTCTGTTCCCACCGGAGCTTGTTGTTGCGCCGCAGGTCGAACAGCCTTTCGTGTGGTCGGCGCTGATCTTGTATAGAACGTAGGCAGTAGGCTGCTGTGGGTGACCTGCAGGTTACCCGTCCCTTTCGTGCAGGCAGCGCGAGAGGTGCGATGTTTATGTGTGGGAGCACGGCAGCTGCCCCACACTCCATTCTGCTCTCTTGTCTGCTGTTTATGTTGAACAAGGTCTGGCTGCCAGTGATCTCGCTGGGGGTCGGGCAAACCAAAAAAGAAGTCGGGCACAGGGTGGCCGAGCTCGCGAGAAAAAAAGTGCAGCCCAACCCCGCCCCGACTTCCCGTGGTATGATGCAAACAGGATCGAATGCACGGCCACAGAACATTTTCACCCAATTCGAGAGGCACCGGATGTTGCTGCCTTTGGTCGTCCTGCTCGATCAAAAATCAGGAATCCAGCCCCCCAGCCGCCGCCACGGTAGTGAACATCCTGAAAGTCTTCGAAGGCTAGTCCCCACACCGGTTGGTGCTGTTGCACATTCCAGGCGGGGATGGTCCTTCGCTTGGGGCATGATGAGGTGCGCTTCGATGAACACCATCAAGCCCCCAGCATGCCGTTGGGTTTTCATACGCTGCGGCGCATGAAAACTCGGCCACAAGGCCGAACCCAAAGTCCCAAAATCTGACCCGGGAGGTAGGGCCGAGGGTAGGGCCATGCCACCCCTGGCGGCCCACCCTCCCAAACAATTACAGAAAAAGGGAGGTGGGGCCGCGGCCCCCTGCCAGCCCTGGCACGGGATCACTGCTGGCGGGTAGTTCAGGCTCGTGGCCCTCCTCGTTCCGATAGCCCCTCGGACATCCAAATGATTCACGTGCAGCAGCCCATGCGCAGAGAACGGTGTGCCGTCTTGTACAGCAACTGTTGGACAACTGTTGAAATCGTTTTTCACCAAAAAAAATTACTCTGCGGGCCAAGTCGAAGATTTTTCTGGGGACTTTTGGTGTCCCCAATTTTTCAATTTTCGAAAAATAAGCTCACTTTGCTAAACTGGACCCAACTCCCCACACTCTTTTTTTCCGACTTTTTCACGGGGTTTTTCCGGTTTTTTTTGGTTTTTTTTGGCGGATGGAGCGAAGACCCCCTCTGTGTGTGATGTGTCTTCCTTTTCGTCTTGAGTGCAGTCCCGGAACCTGTTCCCTGCCTTGTGTACACCGCACCACCGTGTCCCCTTCTTCCCCCGCAACAGAGCACCTCCTTCCCTGCTCTATGGAGAGGCAGTTGTGCGTTTGTGCAACGAACACAATAGTGTTGCATCTGAGATGAGAAGAGGGCAGATGATTGACGCAGTGCTGTCTCTTCAGATTGCCCCACTCCCCCCCCTTCCTCACGAATCCCCCCTCCCCACCCTTGCCAATGCAGTGTTGAATGCACCCCTGCGAGCTGCACTCATCACACCACCACACCTTCATCAGCCGGTGGTTTTGTGCATTTCGTCACCAAGGGTTTTTTGTGTCAAACGCACCGTGCTCACGGAAGGCGTTCAGAACTAAAAAGGTTGCAGTGGGAGCAATGTTTTGTACACCTACACTCCACGCCCAAACGTGCAGGTGACCAGAAGGTTGCACAAACAAAACAAAAGAAACCCGGCAATCCTTTTTTCGTTGAGGTTCAGCACACTTCGATGTGGGCGGAAAGTGTCGCGTGCTTGTTCGTGCCCTTGTGCTCCTCACTCACGACACCAGCATCAGCAGGAGTGTGAGTGTGGAAGCGTCAACGCAACCAAGTTAGACGTCCTTCGCCGTCTTCCAGCACTTCCGGTGGTTCTTGATTCTTGCTTCGGGGGGCCAGTCTCAGGCCCCCCTCAGACTGGCCTCCAGACTGCCGCACGGGGAGCGGGAGCCCACCGTGCACACTTCACCCCCTTTCACTTTCCCCAGCACACAGGACACAAGCAGCCGAACCAACATGTCCGCCAACAGAGATGCGATCCTTGCTGCGAACGAGAAGTATGCGGCGGGGTTCGGCACAAAGGCTGACCTCGCCATGCCGCCCGGGAGACAGCTTCTGATCCTGACGTGCATGGACGCGCGGCTCGACCCCGCTGCCTTTGCAGGGCTTGCCGAGGGGGATGCGCACGTCGTGCGGAACGCAGGGGGCCGTGCGAGCGACGACGCCATCAGGTCCCTCGTCATTTCGCACAAACTGCTGGGCACACGCGACTGGTATGTCGTCCATCACACCGACTGCGGGATGCACCTGTTCGACGACGCGACCATGGGGTCGCTCCTCGAGACGAGCCTCGCGACGGCTGCCTTCGACGGGACCCGGTGGGCGAACCAGAAGGACGAAGGCGGGTCTGCTGCTGGGCACTACGTCAGGTGGCTCACCATCTCGGACCCAGATGCAGCTGTCGTGGCCGACGTCAAGCGCATCCGGGAGCACCCCCTCGTCGCGCGTGACGTGTCGATTCAGGGTTTTATCTACGACGTCAAGTCGGGCCGCCTGGTTGAGGTGAAGGAAGCAACCGAGGCAGGCAGGCCTGCGTGAACACGAGATCGTTCTATGCTTGGTTTTGTGCCCGAGTGGTGGTGGTGGTGGTGGTGGTGGCCTGTGTAACCCCCCTTCCCGTCCCTCCCGTCTTGCTTGTCTGTGTGGGGTGGGTTGTGTGTGGAGGGTATTCCCCTCTCTGTGCCAACTGTGTGTGTCATAGCTTGTGTCGCTTCACAGCTGGTCGGAACCAGTTGTGTGCGGCACACACACACACACACACGAGATGCACAACTGCGAGGCGCTTGCCGTCACACACAGTCTCATGTCCCTGCCTCAATCATCAACACTTCCCCCCCCCCCCCTCCCCTAGTTGCATTATCTCTTCCACTTCACACCCACCACCCCACCCCAAGTGCTGGGACAACCTGCATACGAGTGAAGGGTGTAGGGCCTTCGCTCTGTGGCAGAACTGGTTTCCGTCAGCATCAAACCGTTGCCGGACCTGGTGTCAGTTTGCCACACCCTCCTCTGCCCGAAGACGGGAGAGTCGTTTGACTTCTCACGGGGGGGAGGAGGGGGTTCTCGAAGACGACCTCTCTCAGAATTCTTGGAGAGAACATCAGAGTTCGCTCGGTGCGGCCTAAATAATGTCACTCCAGACTGGTGAGTCCAGTCCAGCCGCTCTCTACCCGTGTTTTGTTTGTGATGCGTTTGACGCTTCCACACACAAAAGCCTCAACTCCTGTGATGGGGGAGGCTCGTGGTGCGCCAGCACATTTGGCTGTGGTGGAATACCATTTTCTGCTCACAAGTGTGGGTAAACATAAAAGGCGAACGTGTGTGTGTGTGTGTGTGCTTGACAACACTGCCTGGAGGTTCAACCGTTTCTACCAGAATCTGAAGCAGCCTATCCCGAACCGGGTTTCTCTTGAACTTACATACCTAACCACCCTACCTTGCTTTCTGGGCGATCTTCCTTTGTTTTCAAAAAAGAAGCCCTTGGGGTTTGCGTTCTTTGCTTTGTACGGGCGGTACCTTTTTTTGCTGCTGAGCTGAAAGGCGCACACGCGGCTAGGCTGCCATGCACGTGATCCAGCGACCCGATGATACTTCACTTGCTGGGGAATGGACGTGCCTGGCCACACCTTCGCTGCGTGTCGCCCAGTGGCATTGTGAATGCAGGAAAGACATGCCCCCACCCCTGTGCAGAAGTGCGAGTCTCTCGTCGCCCCCTGACCCCCCCCCCCCTCCCCGTGCTGCCACCTCACCCGTTTGTTCGTCAACGAAGTGGAACACCCTGCATCCCCCCCACCCCTTTCCGGGAATTAACTCGGCCCTTCCTTCTGTGCGTCTTGGAGGGTCTTTTTGTTGGAGGGATTGCAAGGCTGTCCGGTGCGCTCCACCCCTATCCATCCAATTTGGGTCGCATGGCTACCCACCTTTACCGGGCTTTCATCATGCGCCCATCATGCCCGCACACTGCACACACCGCACCCTAGATAATCTGATCAGCTGGTAGACGAAGTCATGGATGTGACTGTTCGTCATGCCGGGAGCGGTCACAGCTGTGTCGTCGGAGTTCCGGAAGGCGGGACCGTGGTCAGGCTGAAGGCGGATGCGCTGGAGGAGATGTTTCCGGGTTCCATCAACGCATCCCGTGAGGCTGCATGCGTGGCAGCACACATCGAAGGGCGTGAGGAGGAGCTGGACGATGAAGAGCGCGTTGCCGACACGGGTCTGGAGGACGGGGGTGCTGTCAAGCTCGTCCCACGCTGGCCCACAGTCAAGGCCCCCGCAGTCTACAAGAGCGGACATGGCGAATACGTCAGATGCATCACACTGTCAAGGTGTGGGACGCTGTGTTCAGTGGGACACAATGGAGGGCATGTTGCGGTGTTTGACACCAGCACCGCTGATGTGGTGACGGACTTACCACACGCCACGCATGTTTGGTACACTGCGTTCTCTGTCTGTGGGACGTGGTTGGCGACGTGTCCTGACGACGGCGCCATCTGTGTGTGGCTGACGGGAACCTGGGAGCAGGTCTGCATGCTGGACACCCACACCGCTGTGTTCAGGGCAGCGTGGACACACTGTGGACGTCTGGTGTCAGGAGACAAGAGCGGGGAACTGCGTGTGTGGGACTTGAAGGGTACACCGAGCGCCACAGTGCTGGGGGGTCATGGCGGGGCTGTTTGCGGCATTGCTGTGTCGGGCACAAGGATCTTCAGCGGGTCACATGACAAAACCATCCGTGAGTGGGACATCAGCACCCTCACACACACACGCACCCTGCATTTCCACGCGAGTTTCGTGATCGGCATCGCCCTGACTCTGGACGAGCAGCACCTGGTGTCGTGTTCCGCCGGCCACTCCCTCCAGGACATGTCACTCAAGGTGTGGTGCACAGCCTCCCTCAGCTGCCTGCGTACTGTACTGTTGACGGGGAAACCAGCTTTCCTTGCTGTGTCACAGCCAGGTGATGTTGTTGCAGTGAGGAATGCTCACGTTAACGCCAGCACGCTGTACCGCCTCAGCACAGGCGAGTTTCTGGCGAACGTGGCCACGCAGGGGTTTTCTGTTGCACTCAGCCCCTGCGGGAGGTGGCTCTTCACACCGAAGCCCACTTCTGTCACTGTGAGTCCTGTGCACCCCTGAGTGAGTCGGACCCCTTTCCCACATGACTCGCGCTTGGCCCGCGTCTGAGATGTGTAGAAAAATTTAATGTGTCTCGTGTGCGGCGGGGGGGGATGGGGGGTGGGTCGGGGGGAGAGCGTCCCTTTAGTGCCGCTTGTTATATTGCATGTGCTGCACAGGCAGCACATGCATGTGATATTCTACATGTGCTGGATCGCCACACTGTACCGCCTCAGCACAGGAGAGTGTCTGGGGGAGGTGGACTCAGAGGGTTGTGGTGTTGCACTCAGCCCCTGCGGGAGGTGGCTCTTCACACCAACAAATAGCAAAACTTCTGCCGCTGTGTGCGCTGTGTCTTCTGTTTCACCCTGAGTGCAATGTCAGAACGTGTTTCCCTGCCTTGCGTCTTGTCATGTTGTTCGTGGGGGCGACGTTGATGATGCCTCGTCCCGGGTGGCTCTCGTGCAAGCCCCATCTGCGCTTTCTCCCCGGCCCGGAGTTGTGTTGCCAGGTTCCCACAGCACCCCCTCACCATTCCCATACCCGTTTCGAGTGCCATGTGTCTGCTACGTTCCAGGTCAGGTGGTCCTGCCTGTTGAGGTTGGACCAACTTGCCCCCAGACTGGCCCACAGGCAAGGCGTTGACAGGCTACGCACCTCTGCTTACTGGGGGGGGTCGAATATAAGATGTACCTACCCCCCCCCCCGTGTTTAAGTCCCCTATATATCCATATGATGTGTTTAAGTCCCCTCGGCGGCCAATTTTCCCGAAGGGACTTAAACACGGGGCATTTTTCCAGGTGTCCGTTGGCGGACCACCAGGATGTGAGGCACGTGTGGAGGCCAGGGAGGGGGCCTGGGGGCTTCGGATACCCGCACGCGGCCCGGACTGCCCCGCAGGGGGCAGTCCGGGTCACGTCGCTCGTCCTCAACCACAGCCTCGTTGTGTGCGATGCAGGAGTCGGGAATCAATTTTGCGGCACAGCGGGGCTGCTAGCAGTGGCGAGGGCCGCAGTGTGCCAGTGCTCAGCGCCCTCGGATCCCCAAGCCACCTATACTGCCACCCCCAGCTGGCCCCGCCTGAGCACCCCGCCGTGTGTCCCGTCTCCCAGGGGAGAACGTCGGTTGGCAGAGTAGGGTGGCCCTGAAGCAGTGTGAGAGGCAAAGGGGTTTGAAGCCCCAGCTCCCAGGCCCCCAGAGTCTGTCTAGATGTGCCTCGGCGGCTCGATATACGGCCTCTCCCCGGTTCCCTCAGGAAACAGGTGACAGGCGTGTTTAAGTCCCCTCCGATGTGTTTAAGTCCCCTTGGCCCCGATTTTGACGTTTGGATAGGGGACTTAAACACGGGGGGGGGGGTAGGTACATCTTATATTCGACCCCCCCCAGTAATGTTCGATTGAACATGTTGCGAATCCGCAAACCCACCCAATCACCCGCCCAAGCCCCCCTGCATTGTCAAGTGGTGGCACCGCTCTGAAGCAGCCTGTCTTGATCCCCACCCCACCACTGTACACCGCACACACCGCCACACCCTCCAGCAAACCTGCAAACCCACAAATTGGTGGTGCGACTTCCCCAGCCCAAGCCTCGTCAGGCCACCGCCCGCTCCCAGTCGCCCCTCCGTCGTGAGTGTGCAAGGCAAACATGGATGTGACCGTCCGTCATACAGGGACCGGGGACAGCTGTGTCGTCGGAGTTCCGGAAGGCGGGACCGTGGTCAGGCTGAAGGCGGATGCGCTGGAGGAGATGTTTCCGGGTTCTATCAACAACGCATCCCGCGAGGCTGCATGCGTGGCAGCACGCATCGAAGGGCGTGAGGAGGAGCTGAACGATGAAGAGCGCGTTGCCGACACGGGTCTGGAGGACGGGGGTGCCGTCAAGCTCGTCCCACGCTGGCCCACAGTCAAGGCCCCCGCTGTCTACTACTCATCTACACATGACGGCAAGATCTACTGCGTCACACTGTCGAGGTGTGGGAGCCTGTGTGCTGTGGGTTCCTCCAAGGGACACACCACAGTGTGTGACGCCACCACCGCTGATGTGGTGAAGGGCTTTACACATGGCAGCGCACCTGTTGCTCGCGCAGTATTCTCAGTCTGTGGGACGTGGCTGGCAACAGGTTCTCTTGACGGCGTCATCTGCGTGTGGCTGACATCAACTTGGGAGCAGGTGTGCGTGCTGGACCACAACAAAACCGCCGTATGGAGTGCAGCGTGGACACACTGCGGGCGTCTGGTGTCCGGGGACGAGGGCGGCAAACTGCGTGTGTGGGACTTGAAGGGCACACCGAGCGCCACAGTGCTAGGAGATTACAGCCATGGTGTTCGCACCATTGCTGTGTCGCGCACGAGGATCTTCAGCGGGTCCAATGAGAAGAGCGCCCTCCGTGTGTGGGATATCAACACCCTCGCACACACACACACCCTGGATGACCACACCCGTATTGTCACTGGTCTCGTCCTGACGCATGACGAGAAGCACCTGGTGTCGTGCTCTTGTGACATGTCGCTCAAGGTGTGGTGCACAACCTCCCTCAGCTGCCTGCGTACTGTGCGACTGAACGACCTTCCCTCCTCACTTGCTGTGTCACAGCCAGGTGATGTTGTCGCAGTGGTGAAGCGTATCACTGGCACCACCACGTTGTACCGCCTCAGCACAGGTGATCGTCTGGGGGAGGTGGGCTCCCAGGGCGATGGTGTTGCACTCAGCCCCTGCGGCCGGTGGGTTTTCACAACAAATGAAAGTTCTGTATCTGTGTGTGCTGTGAGTTCCGTTTCGCCCTGAGTGCCGTGTCTCGGGGCACTGTTTCCCAGTGTTTGTGTGCTTGCCGCTTTGGTCCTGCTTGCATTCTAGCCTCCCCAGCACAGCACTCCCTGACCCCTGCTCGGGCTGGAGGCAGCTGTGGGGCGCATCTGGGATGACAAGCTGGCAAAATGATTGACGCAGTGCTCTCTCTCCCTGCAGGCTCCTTGATCAATCACCTCCTCCTCCCCACCCGACTCAGCAAGCCTTCCTCACGAAGCGCCCTGTTCTCAGCCCCAGTCACCCTGTGTGTGTCCTGTCGACTGCGACATACCCTTTCCGCTGGCATTGCTCGTCACCACCGCCCTACCACCCGTCCACGCAGGTGTTACTGCTTAGAGACAAAACTAGGTTTCGGACCCCTGGGGGTGTGTTATACTGAGGGTAAGAGAGGCACAGGGCACACCCCGCCCACCACCCCAGACTAGACAAACATGGATGTGACTGTTCGTCATGACGAGACCGGGCACAGATGTGTCGTCGGAGTTCCGGAAGGCGGGACCGTGGTCAGGCTGAAGGAGGATGCGCTGGAGGAGATGTTCCCGGGTTCTATCAACGCATCCCGTGAGGCTGCATACGTGGCAGCACACATCGAAGGGCGTGAGGAGGAGCTGGACGATGAAGAGCGCGTTGCCGACACGGGTCTGGAGGACGGGGGTGCTGTCAAGCTCATCCCACGCTGGCCTAACGTCAAGGCTCCCGCAGTCTACTCATCTGCGCGTGGTGATCCAATATCCTGCATCACACTGTCGAGGTGTGGGAAGCTGTGTGCTGTGGGGGACTACTCCGGCTGTACTACTCTGTTTGACACCGTCACCGCTGATGTGGTGGCAGAGTTATCACACGGAAACAAGTACGTTCATTGCACAGCGTTCTCAGTCTGTGGTGCGTGGTTCGCAACGTGCTGTCATTACGGCACCATCCGCGTGTGGCTGACAGCAACCTGGGAGCAGGTGTGCATGCTGCCCCACCCCAACACCAGGATCCACAGTGCAGCGTGGACACACTGCGGACGTCTGGTGTCCGGAGACTCCAAGGGTAAAGTGCGTGTGTGGGACTTGAAGGGCACACCGAGCGCCACAGAGCTGGTGGGTCACAGCAATGCTGTTCCCGGCATTGCTGCCTCGAGCAAGAGGATCTTCAGCGGGTCATGGGACGACAACATCCGTGTGTGGGACATCAACACCCTCACCTGCACACACACCCTGGATGAGCACACTGACGAGGTCGTCGCCATCGCGCTGACCAATGACGAGCAGCACCTGGTGTCGTGCTCTAACGACATGTCACTCAAGGTGTGGTGCACAACCTCCCTCAGCTGCCTGCAGACTGTCCAACTGGGCCAGTACCCCCATTCACTTCCCGTGTCACAGCCAGGTGGTGTTGTCGCGGTGAATGTCACTTCCACCACAACGCTGTACCGCCTCAGCACAGGAGTGTGTCTGGGGAAGGTCGACTCGAAGAGTCAAGGGTTTGCACTCAGCCCCTGCGGGAGGTGGGTCTTCGTACCAAAGAACCGCACTTCTGGTGAGTGTGTATGCTGACGGACGTGACGGAACGTGATGAATATTTTGTTTTTTACTAGTTACGAGCGACGAAGCGTAGCGAAGTCGCGAAGTAACGAAGGAAATCGTACGACTGAAGCTTTGGATTAGCACCTCATGCCACTTCACAGGGCCTCAACACAGCCTTGAGACAGCAAGTGTGCGCTCAAGTTTAACAATGGCCGGAAGAAAGAAGAAGACCCCAAAATCCAAGGAAGCCTCGCAGACTACACCCCCGCCTCCGCCTCCGTCTGAGGAGGAGTCCGCCGCGGGCCAGGCCATCGCAGCTGAGCCTGTGGCCGTGACACCAGTCGAACCCCAGGAGCCCCCGCAGATTCCCCCATCGCAGCTTCCGCCGCCGCAAACCGCCAACCCCGTGCCCACGGGGGCCCCTCATCAGAGCCCGGCCCAGCACAACACACATGCTTACCCCACTGTGTACGCCTATGCACCCCACCACCAGAACTTGTACCCAGCACCCGGTGCTTTGACAGCGCAGCCCCCCCCCGGGCAGTTTGCACATGCTGGTGCCCCCCCCCACACATCATCTTACGTGTTGGTTCACCACTCCCCCGGTGTCCACACGCTGCAGCAGGCTCCCCTCCCAGCGCCCGCCCCCGGTGCTCCTGCAGCTCAGCCGCCCCCCCCAGGGCAGGCTCCACACGTCGGTGCGCCCCCGCCCCAGGCACCGGCCGTGTCGGCACACCACTCTCCCGGTGTCACCACGCTCCAGCATGTTCCCCACCCAGCGTTTGTCACCGCTCAGCCGCCCATCCCAGGGCAGGCTCCGCACGCCGGTGCACCCCCGCACCCTGCTCCGGCTGTGTCGGCATACCACTATACCGGTATCCCCACGTTGCAACATGCTCCCCACCCAGCGCCAGCGCTCCCCAGCGCCCAGCCACCCGTTCCAGGGCAGGCTCCACATGCCGGTGCACCCCCGCCCCACGCACCGGCTGTGGCCGCACACCACCCCGGTGTCGCCGCGCTTCAGCATGATCCCCACCCGGCTTTTGTGTCTGGTGGTGCACCTTGGGCAAACACAGCAGGCTTTGGCGCAGACCAGGCTTGGGCTGCCATCGCTGCGGGCCACCCCCCTCCCCACGCCAGCCCGGCCCCGCTTCCCCAGTCCTCCCTCGCCCCCGGCGCTCTCGCCACGGACCTTGAGCCTTCTCTGTGGGCCACCATGTCTGCGGACAGGCGGGCTTCAGTCCTCCTCGGGCTGGACGTCCGGTTCGGTCCGCTCTCCTCCAGTGGTTCCAGTTTGTCCATCGAGGCCGCACACCGTGTGTCGGACCTGAAAGCGATGGCGAACAAGATTGGGACACACGGAACACTGGAGGAGGCGAACAAATTTTTATGCGACATGGCCCACAGGGAGCTCATGAGGCTCTTTGTGCTGGAACGGGCCGCTGGGGGCGACTCGGCAGGGGCGAGGAAGATGGAATCCGCTTTTTTCGCTGCGGACACACCGCCCGTGTTCGCTGCCCCCGCCCTCCAGGCTGCCTCGGGCCCCCTCGAGCCCCGCCACGAGCCCCGCCAGGGCCCCAAGCGGCAGCGGTCTGACCGCTCCGTTTTCGCCGGCCCCCCTCCCAAGATGGCCCGCCGAGAGGTTACCGAGAGGAAGCCGGATTTTCGCGGGCACCCCCGGGGGGGCTACCGCCGGAACTAGGGCCCACCAGCCTGTGCCCCCCCGCCCCGTCCCGCCCCCTCCCATCCCTCCCCCCCCTCCCACACCCACCTCACCACACACCCTCCACTGCCGACGAAAAAATCTCCAAAAAAGCCAGCACCGGGTCGGCCGCGGCACCAGGAGTCGATCACCTCTCCGGGCCAGGTCAGGCAGGTCTACAACCACGCCATGTCAACCCTATCGGGTGCTCTGGCCCCATCGACTTGGCGGGGCCAGATCTCGGTCGCTCGCCGAATGATGGACTTCCGGGTGCAGTGGGAGGCGTGGACGGGGCACCCCCTCGCGGTCGACGAGGCCATCCTCCTCTGGCTCAGCAAGAAGTCGGTGGTGGATGGCCTCAAGCCCTCAGCCCTTCTGCAGTACCTGCAGAACCTGAAGGCGTGGGCAAAGCGCGCGGGGTTCTTGGAGCACCCTACCCCCATGCTCCGGGACTTGGAGCGCTCCTACAAGAGGTCTGGAGCGCTCCGTCCCTCTCGTCAGGCAGTGCCCGCCGACCTGGCCACGGTGCGACAGGCCATCGACGGGGAGTCGTCACCGGTGGTGCGCGTCGCTTTGGAGGTCGCCTTCAAGGCGGCAGCTCGCGTCGGCGACCTGTTGAAGCTCGACGTGCGGGCCCTGTCCTTCGAGGACTCGTACGTGGGCTTCGACTGGTCGGGAGGAAAGTCCGACCCTTTTCGTTTGGGCCGCACAACCGGTGTCGCTCTGTCCCCGCAGGCCTTCGACTTCCTCCAGACCCGCTGCAGGTCTCTTCCTCCAGACGCGCCGGCGTTCCCCACGACGCGGCAGAAGTTGGTGGCTGCCCTCCGCCGGGTGGACCCCCAGCTGTCGGGCCACTCGCTCCGGCGGGGCGCGTTGATGCACCTCATGCAGAAGGGCCATTCACTCGCAGAGATGATGTCAGTATCCCGCCATGCGACGGTGGAGTCCCTCCTCCACTACATCCCGCTGGCGAAGGCTCATCCAGCGCGCGAGGCAGTCCGGGTCTCAGCGTCCCTCGACCTGTGGCAGTGAGTGGGGTTCCGGGTCTCTCCCCCTTTGCCTTCTACAGCCAACCATCACCTCCGGAGTGCACAGATTTTCGCCCAGACATCATCTTCCCTTACGATGCATCGCTGCGGGTGGGCCTCCCTACGCAGAGCGGTTTCATATCACCCCCCTCCACACGCTCTGACGCGCCTCTTGCCCCCATTACCAAGAACCGCGTGAACCTGGATAGGCTGCTGGAGCTGGACACCGGGGGTATCCTACTAGGCATCATCGAAGTGATCCGGTCAAAGGAAGGTTTCCTGGCCCAGTGCGCAGTGCACCCCGACACTCTCCCGTACGGCGCGAAGAACAGCATCTCGAGGAACATGTTGAAGCACGTGCCGACTCTCCGGCAAGCTGAGGTCATCGAGCCCCCATCTGACTCCATCCAAATGTGTCTCCCGCAGTTCACGGTGGCAAAATCCTCGGGAGGTTCGCGTCTGGTGACGAATGCAATAAAGCTCAACGAATGCATGCGTCCCCCGCCGCCCATGGGTTTACCGGACATCATCGTCGCCGCCACTCGGATCGCGGCTGCAGACCATGCCATCCTCGAGGATTTTCGATCCTGGTTCTACCAGATCCCGCTTGCGACAGACGTGCGCCCTTTCTTCGGGATGAAGCTGGCACCGGAGAGGGGTCGTTACAGCACCTACTGGCTGACAGCTCTCTGCATGGGCTGGTGCTGGGCCCCCACCATCGCGCATCGAGCAGCGTCGGTCATCCTTCCCTGGGAGAGGGGTGTCGTGTGGGTTGACAATCTCATTGTGCTGGGCAACACCGCCGACGAGGCCGTCTCCCGCCATGCGGACGTGCGCCGGCGAGCTGCGCATGTGGGAGCGGAGTTCAAAGTGGAGGACGGGGCCGGGGTCCCCCTCAGGAGGTTCACTGTTCTGGGCATCGACTTCAACCTCACCCTCCATGCATACCGCCCCTCCCAGGCCTGGGTCAATGCATTCCTCGTCTCCCCGGAACTGGGGCGTTTCAAGGCGGGCGCGCTGTCAGCGCGGGAATTGTGTGTTGTCACGGGGAGGGCACTGCGTTTCTGCCACATCGCGGGGCACCGTCTATGCAACATGTGTTCTACGCTCTCCTGCATTCGCAGGATCAGCCGCCTGGTGGGCAGCTCCCTCCTCGGATGGGACGACCAAGTGCGGGTCTCCCCCTCGGTGGTGCACGAGGTGGTCGAGGAGCTCCCCGCCATGGAGATCAACGCGTGGGTGGACGTGCCCCCGCCTCTCCCAGCAATCGCCCTGTGGTGTGATGCCTCACAGCGCGTCTGGGCCGTGGTCTCCCCCGACTTGGTCGTGCGTGCGCCTTTCGCGACGGTGGAGAAGCCGCACATCTTCATCAAGGAGATGCTGGCGGCAGCTGCTGCGGTGCTGCTCGCAGCGCGTCTCCACCCCGGACACCGAGTCACCCTCCACATCGACAACTCGGGTGTCGTCGCGTGCGTAAAGGTGGGCCACTCACGCAACCATTTCGCAAACCAGCTTCTGCGCTGGATCTTTGCCATTGCAGACTGGGGCCGCCTGCAGCTCGATCCCCAATGGGTCCCCACCCATGTGCAGGCCGCTGACCCCTTCACCAGGGGCGCCCCGGTCTCAGCATCCCAGGCACGACTCGGGGCACCCCCCCTCCCCCCGCCCCCCGTCGTCGCCGCGTTTGTCTCCTCCTCAGGGGTCGCGGATGCAGCTCTCTGCCCGCGCGTATAAATTGCACCAGTGTTGTTCCATAAATGTTCGTGCCATCAGCGTGAAGGTGCTCATACCCCTGGGGGAAGACATCCTGCAGTTCAGTCAAGTTGCCGTATTCACGGTCCCTGAGGGAACCCAGTGTGCGCTCAACAAAAAGTAGTCCGGAACTGTTCTCCCACAGTTGCTGGACAGGGTGTCTATAATAAAGCGAAAGGAGTACGATTTTTACTAGTTACGAGCGACGAAGCGTAGCGAAGTCGCGAAGTAACGAAGGAAATCGTACGACTGAAGCTTTGGATTAGCACCTCATGCCACTTCACAGGGCCTCAACACAGCCTTGAGACAGCAAGTGTGCGCTCAACAAAAAGTAGTCCGGAACTGTTCTCCCACAGTTGCTGGACAGGGTGTCTATAATAAAGCGAAAGGAGTACGATTTCTAAAACGAATTTCCCCCCCCCCCCTCCCCCCGGAACCTGAGAATGTGACCGCCTACCCAATGGTGTTTACACAAAGGAGTTCAGCGTGTTAAACCCCATTCTCTGTTCCCAAGGCAGAGCGGCGATGTGTACCCAGAGTGTACGTACGTGCACATGGCTCTGCAGATACGCTGAGTGGTGAGGGGCATGCCTGTTTTCCCTTTTGTTTCCATTATCTTGTCTTCAGAACGAACACACGAATGAAACAAAAACCATAACAGAACGCCCCCACCCCTGATGTATGTTTTTTCTCAACCATTTCCCCCCCCCCCCTCCCCCAACCCCCGTTTTTGCTATGTCTTTTGATATGGTTCTTTCCCCCTTTTTTCCCCCCCCCCCCCCCCTAGGGGGGGTCAAATGGGGGTGACAAACACGATTTTTCAAAAAACCGGCGCAGAGGCCCCAAAGCCCCCGTAAACCCTCCAAACCCCCCCAGATCGGTCCGGAAACCCATCGAACCCCACTTTTCCACCATTCCGGGCACCTCAGGTGCCCGAATTGGGGTACCTAAATTTTGTGCCACCGTTTGGTACCGGACAGTGCCACTGTGTGGGAGGTTGGAAAAGAAAATGCCCCAACACACCACATCTGAGGGTTGCAATGCATGTTGCTTGCCAACCACGTCATCCGGTGGGTGTCAGGCGCTATGTAGGTGGCATGAGCCAGGTCTTCGATGTGTTCTGGCTTGTATATGTACCTCCCTGCCTGCGGCACAGGCACTGCCTTTGTCCCCCACACCAGCCACAGAGAGCGTATTGTACTCGGTCCACGGTTGCTGATTCATTGTGATGCGTTGTATCCTCGAGTGAACGTCACACACTAGTGGCACCACCACCCGCCATCCGAGAGCTGTATTGACTTTGCGCCCTTCCGTTGCATTCACCTCGCCACGCATATTGCACTGTTCAGTACCAGTGCTCTTGGGCCAGGCAAAGTAGACCGCAGCAACTACCAATTCTGGCACAATGGGTACCACGACAGCGCACTTCGTGTGTTCCCGGAATGTACAGCTCGTGTTGCAACAGTCGTTGTCAACACATCCCGGTTGTGGAGCACTGCTGCACAGGAATCACACGACCATCTGGACTTGTTCCGTACCTACAGGCAGCCTCCCGGTGCATGGTGGCAGGGAGGTACATATACAAGCCAGAACTCATCGAAGACCTGGCTAATGCCACCTACATAGCGCCTGACACCCACCGGATGACGTGGTTGGCAAGCAACATGCATTGCAACCCTCAGATGTGGTGTGTTGGGGCATTTTCTTTTCCAACCTCCCACACAGTGGCACTGTCCGGTACCAAACGGTGGCACAAAATTTAGGTACCCCAATTCGGGCACCTGAGGTGCCCGGAATGGTGGAAAAGTGGGGTTCGATGGGTTTCCGGACCGATCTGGGGGGGTTTGGAGGGTTTACGGGGGCTTTGGGGCCTCTGCGCCGGTTTTTTGAAAAATCGTGTTTGTCCACGTAAAAGGGTGGCATTTGACCCCCCCTACCCCCCCCCCCCCCCCCACCCGACAAGCGAATCAGCAGTGTGTATCTGTACACAGAAATAAACCAATAACATGACAGTAGAGTGCCCCAGCGATACCGCGGTGTTTGCCGGCCTGTAGGTCGCTACTAGAGAACTTTTTATGAGAACTCGCAAAGATATGAAACCTCCGGGATTCATACCAGCCTTCAGTTGACGAGCTGACGTCTAGAGAAGAGGAAACGAACAGCTCGCTTGAGTCAACAGCAGCTTGTCAAAACAACAAAAAACTATGTGTGCGTGTGCACATTCCTCGTGGATGTACACATATATTTTTTACTGAAGAAAGAGCAACGGGAGTGATGAAGAAGTAAATGCATGTGCCCCTCCGTACCCCTCGTCTTTCGCTGCGTGTGTGCAGCGTATCCCTTAAGGTCTTCGGTCCTTTCTAAGGGGGTACACCGTTTTTACTTTTTGCTGGTCCAACGCAAGTTGGATGGGAGGAAAAATACAGCAGCAGTCTCTCGAGTCTTCCTTTCAGATGATTTTTGCATTGATCGCTTCCACCCTGCGCTTTTTTTTTTCTCGCTGGCGCTAGTGATGTCGGCTGGCAGAAAAAACACACAACAAAAAAAACCCCCCCCCCGCGTGTCGAGTGACCTTACCTGTCTGAAGTACAGAAAATGTGTCGGGTTGGGTGGAGCATACACACACGCATACACATATGTTCACACAACACAGGGCAAACCGCACAAACGTGTTCACACATCCGGCATCCTATGCGAAATACCCGCCGCTCCCCGGGAGCTGTTGCGGGAACCATCTGCTCTTCCGACCCACCGAGACTCTTGCCGTATTTTCTCTACCACACGGGGTGTGTTTTACCAAAGTATGCCTACCTGGTTTCCTATGGCATCACCGGGGTCGTTTAGTCGCGTCAGGGCTAAACGGTTTCGCCACAACAAACCTCGGTCACAGTCCGTACCCTCCACCCTTTTGGAAGCGCCCGACTGCCCCCTTTCCCTTTCTTCAGTTCCGTTTTCTCCGTTATGGGGCTTCTTATCTTCTGAGTGCATCGAGTGTGTGGGGTAGGTTCGGACGGGCGTCACACTTCATATACTTCCGCTATGGCAATTTTCATGTTTCTACTTTTCTAGCGAAGGTGTACAAGGATGTCAGGAAAGGTGGAGTACGATGTAAGACACCAGAGCTAGATGCCGAAGTGTGGTTTTTACTTTTTTTGCTGAAAAACTGTAAATGAGGAAACCAAAATCAACCAAAACACATTCCGCCATCTTTAGGTGGGTGTTGGTTCAGAGCCGTACGTGATACGGACAGAACTGCAACACCAGGTAATGGCTCCTCATATGAGCCGCCATTACTTTAACCGGGCCCCCTTTTATGGTGGGCCCAGGTTTCACCTAGACGAACCAGTTTTTAACAACTCCACGTCTAAGGCACCCCTCTCCCCTACTCCCCTCCCCTATGGATACCTCTGGTACCCACCGCAGGCTTCGGCCTATCACAGCAGCCACCACCCAAGGGGTGACTGGCAAGTCGAAAACAGACAATTCCCTTTCATTCCCCAACACATGCAGCAACCACCCCCACCACCCCCACCACCCCCCCATTTTTACAACGGAGTAAGTTATACCCCCAACACGAACCCCACTTTTTTCAGAACACCAACACAGTACCCACGCGGTACAGGGAACCGTGGAACGGCGGCTCCCCAGTACGGTGGCCACAAAGGGTACGGTGTACCGGGAGGTGTTCCTTTCAGGAGAGGATATACAGGTAAAGGTTCGTTTTTTGGAAAAGGCAAAGGTAAGGGTAAAGGCAAGAGTGGCAACATTGGAAGAAAAGGCGTGAAAGGCCAAGGGGGTGGAAAAGGGTGGGAAGGTCGGGGGCTGGGAGAGAGAAATGGCCCAGTTAAAGGTGTGTGGAAAGGCCAAGGAGGCAAGGGTAAAGGACGTGGACATGCAAATCAGAATAGTGTGCCCAGTACCTTCCCGATAACCCTTGCTGAACTTATACGTCAGAGTTTGAAACAACAGCCCCTCCCCCCTACAGCATTCCCGAATAAACCCCAAGCAAATGGCAGCGTGAAACCTCAGGTAACAATTCGCAAAGGCCAGGGAAAGGGGAGTGGGAAAGGGAAGGGTGGGAAGAATGGCAGAGGCGTACGGGAGGGCCCTGCCAACTTGTATGAGCTGTTGAGCAAGGGTGGAGCAGGACGAGGTAGGAAGGGCAGGCCTAAGACAGCGGAGCAACAGAAAAAGGAACTTGCTAAAGAAGCAAAGCGAGGTCCTTTCCCAGAGCTCCGTAAGTCGCCCTGGGTCCGCCCCTTCTCATCGGACTTGCGCCAGCCCAAACGGAACGCCATCTCTTGGGATGCATGGGAGGAGGAATGTGCTGGGGTAGCCCAAGAGTTTTGTGATAAACACGGGGATCGACTCATTAGAGGTTACAAGCACCAGAAAGTGGAAGGTGATGGGATCCAACATTTTCTGGAGCTTAACGAAAACCGCGAGGCGGAAGGTGTCGTGTACGTTGTGTGTGACCAGCAGGGGAATCCCGTTTACGTCGGCCAGACAAGTGGGACCCTAAGGAATAGGATGCAACAACACTGGAAAGGCAAGAGTGGTTTGAATGGAATACCTTTTGCAACGAGACTCCTCCGCACAAAACACCCGCATTATGGCTTTGTCTTGCAGAAGATCCAGGGGTACACGGGTGGGAACCTTGAATCCTTCCGGCGGCAGTCAAACGCTGTTGAAAACTTTTGGATGTCCCACCTGAGGACCCCGGACAACGCATGTTCCGCTTACCATCAAACAAAACGTAAAAGTGAGCCGGTGAACGGGAGACACATCAGCCCACATAAGCGGAGCACGAGACCGGCAAAGGAATGGGTGGAATATGTGAGAGAAGGACAGAAGGATAGCGAGAATGATAAGGTGCACATTGTGTTGGATGCAGGAAAGTACCACAAGATCCGTCAGCAACTGAGTCATCTCCTCAGCCTTCCGGTGGAGGAGATCAAACAGTATAACATGGACGAGTGGGAAATCAACAGAGTCAAACGTCTACTCGCGTGGCTGACACAGCACGTAAAGAGGGAGACTCTGCCAAAAAATGTGAACTGCTTGGAGGAACGTTTGCAGGAAAGATTGAAGGCTAAGAAGAAGGAAAAGCCTAAATCTAAAAAGGAATTCCTCAGCGTCAAGTTTTCTCACCCTGCGATGGATGGCCTGAAGCTCCAGCGTCTCCTGAGGGATGAGAAAGTGGTGCAGGCTTGCCCGGATAAGGATCGGCTGGCAAATACGATGGTGTCCCTGAGCCAGGGCCCGCCGCTGTATTGTCTCATCCAAAACTGTACGAAAGAGAGTTTAGGATTGGCAGCGGAGGGGGTGCTTCCTGAGCATGAGAACTGTCCGTGTCAGAAGTACAGATCCCCGGACCAGCCACACACAGGGCATTTGTTCACTGTGGCCCAAACAATGTCGGGGATTTCCGAGGGCTTTAGGGAGTTGTTGAACAAGGGAAGGAAATATCGTCTGTCTGGTGACTTGCAACAGGGGTGCGAAAAGGCAAGCGAGGTTCTTTCGGATTTTGTGGAAACCTTTGGGGAGAAGGAGGAAACAGCGGAATTCCGTAAGGTCTTGCTGACAGCGTTGCGAAACGAGTTTGCAGCGCTACCACCTGTTGAGGGGGCCGACCGTATAGATACGGCCGAGCTTAAAAAAGTCCAGGAGGATGTTGTGTTGTGTAGTGTAGACAAGTCGTCCCATGACTTTGGGGCGATCTGTAAACACTTTTACAGACATTGGCTACGGGAACAGCTCAGCGCAACAACAGGGACTTTCGAAACGGCAAAGGAAACGGAGAAGCAAATTCTCAACCGCTTGCAGAGAGAGTGTGATGAACGCCAGCTGCAAATTGGAGATTGTTTCCCGTATTTGTATGGGTCTCTGAAGATCCATAAGCCGGTGGAAAAAGGCCCCACGCTGAGGGGAATTGCTGGTTTAAGTGGAGATAACAGAGATGAGACGGAAGGGGAGAAAATGGAGAGAAAAAAGAAACAGAAAGAGAGTAAGGTGAATCAGCCAACTGTGGGTATTGCAACAGGCATACACACAGAATTGTCAGGGCTGCTAAAGATGGTCATCCGCACGTTGAGTGATGAGGATGAAACACACAGGAGGAAATGTGGTGTCAAACGGTTTTTTGTTGTGGAGAGTTACGATGAGGTGGCGAAGTACATGAAAATGAACTACGACACCGTAAAAAAAGCCACGCCAAAAACAAAAGACTTTACCTCTATGTACACGTCTTTGGATCAAGAGGCGGTAATTGAGGGTGTCTCCTGGTGTGTGGAACAGGCGTTTGCGGCGAAGGGTGGCAGGTTTTTGGCGCGAGAGACGAAGGCCAAAAAAAGAAAGAAAAAGGCCTTCCGCTGGAAGGAAGGGCGGGGGGATGATAGAACACTTGCGTACAACAGTGATGAAGTCAAAGAGTTAGTGAGACTAGCTGTGACCAACAGCTTCATCAAAAATGGCGAGTTCGTCCTCCACCAGAAGAAGGGCATCCCGACCGGTGGAAATGCCAGCCCGGACCTGGCAAACCTTTTTTGCGCAAGTAAGGAAATGCGCTATATCGATAAGCTCCCCATTAAAAAGCAAAAGGAGTATAATGGGTTCTTCAGATTTATTGATGACGTTTTTACCCTTGGAGCGGACATCCCTGACAAGGTCTACGGGATGACCTCTGAGGACACAACAAGGCAGAAAGACGATTGTGTGTTTCTGGGGGGTAGGAACCGTTGGCAGAGATACGCCGATGACCCCGAAGACACGAAGACACGTGTCCGTATGTCAGTATTCAATAAAGAGAGTGACTGGGTAACCTATACACCCAATAAATATACTTGTCGAACAAGTGCAGCACCAGAAAGCCAAGGAAGGGGTATTTTGGTGTCACAGTTGATACGGTCTGCGGGTATGTGCAACAACCTGGATGATTTCAAGGTTGAAGCAGAGCTGATTTTGCGGCGCCTCCTCGGACGGGGATGGAAGCCGTACGAGTTGCGTAGTGCTTGGTACAGAACTACACGAAGGTTGTTTTGTGTGGCTCCATCTGCAATGGCAAAAATGGAGCGCCTGTTTGATACTGCTGTGGACAGACACTATCGCAAACACCCTCTCCCCAAGCTACGGGAGTATGTGTGGGCAAAACCAACCCGAGACATGCCATTGAGAGGAAAGTGTGTGGATATCAGCCCTTCGGACACCCACACAGACCCCGCACCGCAAGGGGCGGATGTGAAGCCTACTGGAAGTGCGAACCAACGCAAGAGTGAAAGTGATTCTTTTGTCCCTCTCTTCTCTACCTCCTCCCCTTCCGTACCGTTGTCTTCCTCTTCCTCTTCCTCCTCTCCTCCCCTCTCTCCACCCGTCCCCTCACAACAGCCTCCAGTTTTGGGGAAGAGCACGATAAGTATGAAGGTACTGCACAGCAATACGTTGTCGTGGGGTGTTGTCAATGAGGGAAATACTTGCTACCTGGGAGCACTGTACCAGATGCTCGCACACTCGGTACTTCCAGCTACCCTAGGCAGTGCATGCAAGTTTGTTTCAAACGGACTCGGCCTAACCCCCATACTCATGGGATTGTACTCCATGTACACCAGGAGTCGCACAGATCATTCAGTGTCCGTGTTGCAAACAGCCATCCACAGTATGTTCCAGACAAGGGAGCAGCATTGCGCGGATGAAGCGTATTGTCTGGGGGTTGTCCCAACACTGGAAGCAGAATGGAGAATGCTGAATGAACACCTCAGGACGATGGACCAACCGACAGTACAGTCATGGATCCCTGAAGTGAGGACATTCACAAGCATGGCATGCCAAAATTGCAAGAAGGTCACGGGGAGGGAGGAACAGTTGTCCCTACTGTCAGTCCCACTCAACAACCCCGGGAAAACAGGTGTGACTTTGGCCGACAGAATTTGCGAAAGCCTGATGCCTGAAGAAGTGCTTAATTACGAGTGCGAAATGTGTGCCCCAAACAAACAACGGGCGACAAAGTCGGTGCAAATCACATCTCTCCCGACACACTTGTTTATACGACTCTGGCGCTTCAAAACACTCAGAGTTGGCAACGGTGTCATGTATGAGCGCAAGACTCGAGCGATCAACATTGACACGGACTTGCTGATGTCGAGTGGAAATAACGGAGGGAAGCCTTCCTTTACAAGGTACCGCCTCACGGGTGCAGTCCTGCACAGAGGAAATACCCCGCACGGAGGCCATTACCGTTTTATCAGCTGTGGCACGGATGCCATGGCCTTGTTTGACGACAACACCGTGACTGTGGCCAACACAGCTGAGGAAATGGATGCCTTCAGGGGTTTCCTTGAGAAGGAGTCGACCATCCTCGTGTATTGTGATAAGGATGCCCCTCAGGAGGAGAAGGTTAGCATGCCCAACTCGCCAGAAGTATATGTATCTCCCACACAACAACCTGGGCTCACGGGAAACACGGAAGACATAATGCAAAAGCTGCAGGATGCCACCGTCCCCAAGAGTGCCATTGTTTTGAATGAACCACAGGAACCACCCCAGCAGCGCGGGGAGGAATACCTGACTTTGGAACGCAGGACTTTGGAAATGGAGGAAAGTGCAGAGCGGGCGCATGTTGTGGAAGAAGAAGCCCTAGCACGTTTTGCTTTGTGTAGTGAAATCACGGAAGTCCTTGATAGGTATCGGACCGAGGAGCAAACGAAGACGCTCGTCAGTCTATGCCGGAAGGAACTCCAAGAGGCGATAGAGGTGCGAGAGGCAGAGCAAAAAAGAGCAGCAGAGGATCATGAGAGGTCAGTCGTGGAGAAGGAGAAAGCTTTGGCAAAGGCAGAGAGTGAGGTAAAGAGGGTGAATGAGGAGAAGGAAAAGGTGGCGAACGAGGCACAGGCCAAAGCGGACCGTTTGAATCAACAACGACAGGAGATGGCCGTGTTAAAGGGACAGCTCCATAAGCAAGACTCTGCGTTGGCTTTTATGAAAGAGCTTGGTGTTGAAAGAGAGGCGGAGGTAGAAGCGTTGAGGGCACAGGCGACCCACGAAAAAGCGGTCCTCACCCAGGAACTGCAACGTGTGGAGTCCAAGGCCCGCAGCTACTCGTCTCAGGGAGAATCCCAACAGCGCTTACTTGAACAGACAGAGAATGCTTTGAAAGGTACACAGCAAGATAAGATGCTTTTGGAATTTCACGTGTCGGCGAGCATGCAAAATGAGAAGGCACTCCGTGACCAACTGGGGATGCAGGAGCAACATATGCAGATCCAGGAGGGCCTACACGAACAACAGAATCAGGATAGGCCATGTTGGTTAAGCAGGTGCAGCACCAGCTGCGCCAAGGCATGACCATGGCGAAAGAAATGGCGCGGCAGAAGGATTTCATCGTGCAACAAAACAACTTGGTATTGTCCCTGCAGTCAGCGTTGGAGGTGTCTGAGAACAAGCAGCTGCAAATACAGTCGCAGGACGCCCCAGCACGGGTGCAAGGGACGGACCAACCCCGTTTGTTGCAACCGAAGCCTGAGCAAGGGCAATTAGTTGTTCATACGGCCCAGAAGAAGAGGGACCGAGACGAAGTGAGTGGCAGTGACGAAACGAGTGAAGAGTCGAAGGACCTGTTTGAAAGCCAACCGCAACTTGATACAGTGGCTGCGACTTCTTCAGCCCTTGTAGTCATTCTCCCGGAGGATCGGGTGACGCCAAAGCCCAAGGGGCCGCAATCAAAGAGGCAGCGTGCAGAACCTGCCTCGGTAGTGAGCGGCTCTCAGATACAGGCGTCAGCCACGGAACCTGCTGTGGAACTTCCCTTGTTGTTGGGTGCCCCTCCGGCACAGATATCGCCCTCGGTGCCTGCCTCCCCTGATATTTTTCTGTCTCAGACGGGTGGTGAAGGGGTGGATGGTGAGCGGGAGACGGGGCCACTAGGGAAATCAGAGACGGACAGAACGGAGGTCTCACAATCGCAGCCAGGGGAGCCTGGTAATGGAACAGAACCAGAGCCTGACGGAACCACTTGACTATATGCCAAGTGAGTGCCGCGTGGGGTGAGCTACGACCACGTGATGATGAAGGCTTGAACAAGAGATGAAGCGTTTAGTGTATACGAATGTGTGAGGTGAGTGTGTATGCTGACGGACGTGACGGAACGTGATGAATATTTTGTTTTCTAAAACGAATTTCCCCCCCCCCCCCTCCCCCCGGAACCTGAGAATGTGACCGCCTACCCAATGGTGTTTACACAAAGGAGTTCAGCGTGTTAAACCCCATTCTCTGTTCCCAAGGCAGAGCGGCGATGTGTACCCAGAGTGTACGTACGTGCACATGGCTCTGCAGATACGCTGAGTGGTGAGGGGCATGCCTGTTTTCCCTTTTGTTTCCATTATCTTGTCTTCAGAACGAACACACGAATGAAACAAAAACCATAACAGAACGCCCCCACCCCTGATGTATGTTTTTTCTCAACCATTTCCCCCCCCCCCCCTCCCCCAACCCCCGTTTTTGCTATGTCTTTTGATATGGTTCTTTCCCCCCCCTTTCCCCCCCCCCCCCCACCCGACAAGCGAATCAGCAGTGTGTATCTGTACACAGAAATAAACCAATAACATGACAGTAAAGAACCGCACTTCTGTATCTGTGTGTGATCTGTCTTCCGTTTCATACTGAGTGCTGTGATGCTTGAACCCTGTGTCGTGTTACCTCCCTTGCATGACTGCCCTGTCGTTCATGCCGTTCACCGCCTTGCATTCTAGCCTCCCCAGCACAGCACTCTCTGACCCCTGCTCGGGTTGGAGGCAGCTGATGCGGTGCATCTGGTCTGAGAAGAGAGGAAATTATAGACGCAGCGTTCTCCCTCTGCAGACTGCTCCACACCCCCCACCCTCCCTCCGTTGCCAACGATCCGACAGATGTCCGCACGTCTGCTGTTTTTGAGTGCAGGGCTCATCGCTTGCGCCATACCCCCCTCCCCCCTTCTACATTCTACATTCTACCCTTCCCCCCCCCCCCCGGCTTACCCTCCCATTGTGCATTGATCTGCCTTGTCCAACATATCTGGTGTAGTGACCTCAAAAAGGACTCAGTAACATTTCAAGAAGGTGCTGGGTGACTTACTTTTTTGTTAGTTCGGCGTAGCCAACTGGGGAAACTTTCTGTGCCTTTAGCTGGATCGTGCGTCCCCACTTACACCACTTCATCAGACCGGGGAGTGGTGTACACAAAGAGTGGGGTCTGCGTTCCAACAAAACAAACTTTTTTACACGAGGGGTTGGAACGCACCCCCACCACTCCCTGACGATGTGGCTCCTGCTGCTAAGAAGGCGGCAACGGAAGGGGGGCGTCGGTTGTCGATACCCGTCAGTTAGGTAGTCGGTGGTGGGGTCTGCGTTCCAAAAATGTCACTCCAGTACAGCCGCTCTTTACTCGTATTTTGTTTGTGATGCGTTGACGCTTCCACACACAAAACTGTGCGGTGCGAGCCGCGGAAGTATCTCCCCTCTGCCCCCTTGGCGCCCCTCTTCTGACTGATATACCTCCTGTGTCCTAAACGCTTCCCTGATAAAAAGTTTGCGTTGACGCTTCCACACACAAAACCTCAACTCCTGTGATGGGGGAGGCTAGTGGTGTGCGGAGCACGTTTGGCTGTGGTGGAGTGACATTTTCTGCTCACAAGTGTGCGTAAAAAATGTCACTCCAGTACAGCCGCTCTTTACTCGTATTTTGTTTGTGATGCGTTGACGCTTTTAAGCACACTCGTGTGAGCGGAAAGCGCCCCACCACAGCTGCAACCAAACGTGCTCTATACACTAACCCCACCCTTCATCAGGCTCAGGGTGTGATCAGTTCAGGGTTTTGTGTGTAGAAGCGTCAACGCAACAAACAAAAGGAAATTCATCAGAGCGGTTGTAGCTGTGAAGTGATAGGGCGCTTTCCACTCAGGACCCTCATCCGGAGGGACGTGGCCGTCCCTGGTCTCTCGGGACGGCCGCGGAAGTTACGCGCCGGGTATCGGGCGTGTCTCCAGGAAAGCCGGGTCTGCCGCTTGCTTACCCCGGGTGTATTCGTCAGCTCTCTGGTCCTGGGAAGCCACCCACTGCGGTCGGAGCCGCATCCTATTCTTCCGGGCGATGGTGAAGATCTCCTGCAACACCAGGTTGCCGCGGAAGTTGGAGCAGTGGCCCCTGCGCATCGAGAACACAAGGGGGAGGTTGTCGATGTAGCATGTCACGGTCATGTCTGTATACCTCTGAGCCAGTCGCAGGCCTTGCCAGACGGCGTGTGCCTCCTTTAGGAAAATGTGCGCCCCCTCGTCCGCTCCGCGGAACGTTCCCTGTGCGACTGTCTCCCCCTCTGGCCTGACTAGAATGGCGGCCCACTCGCGCGATGATGCATCTGTCCATAGCGATACCACGGAGGGGGGGTCAGTCGCGGCCCGCCAGTCGTTCACTGCGATGAAGCGCATACGGTCCACAGTCTCACGCTGCACCGAGGTGGGTACTGTGCATACTGCATCCCACGTACCCCCTTCCGCGTGTGCCCGCTTCGCCACTCGTCGGATGAATGAAAGGGCTGCCGGCATGTAGCACATTGGGGCGCGCATGACGTAGGACTGCCACACGAGCGCACCGAACACCCGAAACACCCCGCGCGGCGTCGAGCTCCCCTCGAGCAGTGCCCCCAGCTCGCTGCGCTCGATGATCTTTCGGATCCAGGCCGGGTCCATCCTGAAAGTGTGCCGTTGTAAGTCGAACTCGATGCCGAACACGGAGAAGTGCTGTGTCGGTCTTCCGTGCTGTGGGTCGTCGAAGTTCAGCGCCGCTCGGACTTCCCTGCACCGCCCGAGGAAAGCAGCGTATTGGTTCGCCACCTCCTCTCGGGTTCGCCCCAGCACCACGAAGTTGTCGATCCAGCAGATCCCCTGGCTGGGCGGGAGCAGCACCCTTGCGCTCCTGTTCGCGATAGATGGAGAGTGCGACCAGCCCATGCACATGACGGTGAGGAATGTCTTGATGAACTCGTCGCGTTCACCCCCGACCCAGACTCCAAAAAAGCGCTGGATTTCCTTCTGCACTGGGAACTGGTAGAACCAGCTCCGCGCGTCCGCCATCACGACCCACTCTGCGAGAGCAATGCGTCGCGTCACCTCGATGATGTCGTCCAGGCGCATGTCCGGGGGTCGGACCATGTGCTTGTTGAGCGGCCTGGCGTCGACGATGAAGCGTAATCCTCCCGACTTTTTGGACACGGTGAAAGCCGGGAGGGTGAGGTAGGCGGCAGCATCCGCCTCCTTCAGCACTCCGAAGCCCTCCAGGTCGTCGAGGTGTTGCAGCATGTGTCGGGATACCTTGCGGTGGCGTCTGAACGCCTCCCTTGCGCCTGGCAGCAGCGCGTTCTCAAATACCCTCGGCTCCCGGATCAGATCTATCACGCCGTCCAACTCCCCTGCCGTGTCCATCTCCACCAGCCTGTCGAGGTCGAGCCGTGTCTTGCAGATCGGTGCGATGGCTTCACCGTGTGTCCCCGCATCACGCCCCTCCTTTGCCGGCCGCAGCAGCTTGTCTCCCGCGCACACCGCGAGGTCGCTCTCACACCCGTTTTCAATGCCTGGCCCGTACGACTCGTCGGTGTCCGGGTCGTCTTCGGTCTGACCCACTTCCTGATAAGCCTCCTGTGGCGCCATCAGGCGTCGGAGCTTTGCCGGGAAGTGTGATGATGATGTCTGCGGGTCCCCTCCCCGCTTCGTTCGTCTCCGCCGACGCCTCCTCACTGGTCGATCTTCGCTGATATCCTCGCCGTGTCTCTCGCGCGCGCATTCTCCGCCGCCGACACGTAGCGAATCACCCCGTCCACTGTGGCATGTCGTGACAGCAGCCTGACTTCCTCCAGGGGCACTCCCTTCCTCGCCAGATGTGTCAGCGCGCCGCGGCGGAGGGAGTGTGTAGTCAGAGTCGCCCTGGCTCTCTTGATTGCCTTTGTCGCACAGCGGTACCCTACACTTGGGGGGAACAGGGTTGTCTGCTTGCGTTTTTCTGCCTGCCTGAGACGCCGCTCCAGGATCTTCCGGAGGCCTGCCTGCAGGGTGATGCCTGTGATGTGCCCGACACGGAACGGGTCCGACTTTGACTGCGTCCAGCGGATGTTGACTACGTCGTTGTCCGGGTCCGGCTGAACATCCTTCACGTCGAGGCGGAGTGCATCTGACACGCGCGCAGCCCCCCTCCACATGATGCCCAGCAGCAGCTGTACCAGTCGGCGCGGTTCGCGTTCGATCGCCCTTCGAATGTCCTGTGGGGTCGCGGGTTGTGCCTGGCGCTTCGGCTTCAGCGCTCCCTGCCGCTTGAGCGCGCGGCGGTAATCGCTGAGGACCTGGACACTGTCGAGCGGGTAGCCCTCGAATCTCCTGAGGGCCCCTGCGATGTTGTTCAGGTACTGCAGGGTCGAGGACGTCGACAGGCCCCCCAAACGTTGGCTGGTCGCCCATAGCATCGCGCACTCGTCGTGTGGCGGCATTCTCCCCGCTGTGTCTGCCCACTGCCTGCGGAACTGTGTGTACTGGTCGTATGCTCTGCGTAGTGTCTTCCAGTAGGTCGGGGCGAGGGCGTGTGTCAGGGTCTTTTGGAAAGAGTCGCGGATCTCCTTGCACTTCTGGGGTGTCAGCCGGGTGCCCTTCTTCAACGGCCGCCCCCGACCGGTCGGGGGGAGGGTCGGCACGGCCTCCTGGTACAGCAGGCCGTAGTGTCCCCCCTTGTCCGGTCAGTTCCGCTTCCCGAGTCCCTTCGACGCGCGTCCCTTTCCCGCGCTCCGGCCCCTGCCCTTGCTTGGGAGCCGGTATGGCACCGATCTGTCTTCGGCCTTCGCCTCCGCTTTTGCCCACACTGCCTCTTGCTTGGCTCTGCCCTCTTCGATGAACCTCCTGTGGAGGGCAACCGTGTAGTCGGAGGGTGATAGGGCCTTCGCCTTCCCCTGGTAGTGGCGCGCCCCCGCGCGGCCTCGCAGCAGTGCGTAGCTGTTCATCTCGACGATGACTTTGTGGAGTGGTGTCACGAAGGGGGCGACATCGTTTGTCTGCTTGATTAGGTCGAACATTTCGTGCACCCGCTCGAAACGCGACGCCATCTCGTGGTGCCAATCGGGGGCGTCTGGCCCGCTCTCCAGCTCCGCCTTGCGGAACACCCGCGTCACCTCCGCCTTCACAAGGCGCTGCCCGCTCGGCGTTGTCAGCGCGTCTCCCCAAGTCGAGACGACGTGCGCCGTGAAACCCGCGGGGAGGTCCTGGTCGGCCTTCTTCTGGCTGAGTTTCAGCTCAGCTATCTCCTTCTTCTGCTCCTCCACCGTCCCCCTCAGGCCTGTCACTTCGCTCCTGAGCTCCCGGATCTCCTGCAGGATGGTGGCTAGAGCCGCGGCGTTCGTGTCCTCCTTGGGTGGTGGCGCCGGTACCCTCTCGCTGGAGGACTCCTCGTCGTACTCCTCTCCGTCCCACATCTCGGCGTCTGCTTCGTCTCTCTCCCTCTCGAGGGCCTCCCACGTGCACACGGGGCAAGTCCACCCGACTTCCCCCCACATCTCCAGCCACTCGTTCGCCGCCGCCGTCGGGATGCGCTTCCTCAGGCATGACGGCACCGTCGTACGCCCGCACGTGTGGCACGAATGGGCTGTGGCGCCGCCGCCGTGGATGGTGTCGCAGGTGGGGAAGACGCAGCCCGCCCGGGGTGCGACGGCTGCGGTCTTGGCCAACGGGGGAATCGGGATACGGTCCCAGTCAGCCGTGGCGGCGTCGAAGCTTGCCATCTCCTGATGCCTGCCCCCTCTGTCTGTGTTGTGCGGTTCTAGCCGCTGAAGTATCTCCCCTCTGCCGTGTTGTGCGGTGCGAGCCGCTGAAGTATCTCCCCTCTGCCTGCGTTGTGCGGTGCGAGCCGCTGAAGTATCTCCCCTCTGCCTGTGTTGTGCGGTGCTAGCCGCTGAAGTATCTCTCCTCTGCCGTGTTGTGCGGTGCGAGCCGCTGAAGTATCCCCCCTCTGCCTGCGTTGCGCGGTGCTAGCCGCTGAAGTGTCTCCCCTCTGCCGTGTTGTGCGGTGCGAGCCGCTGAAGTATCTCCCCTCTGCCTGTGTTGTGCGGTGCTAGCCGCTGAAGTATCTCCCCTCTGCCGTGTTGTGCGGTGCGAGCCGCTGAAGTATCCCCCCTCTGCCTGTGTTGCGCGGTGCTAGCCGCTGAAGTGTCTCCCCTCTGCCGTGTTGTGCGGTGCGAGCCGCTGAAGTATCTCCCCTCTGCCTGTGTTGCGCGGTGCTAGCCGCTGAAGTGTCTCCCCTCTGCCGTGTTGTGCGGTGCTAGCCGCTGAAGTATCTCCCCTCTGCCGTGTTGTGCGGTGCGAGCCGCGGAAGTATCTCCCCTCTGCCCCCTTGGCGCCCCTCTTCTGACTGATATACCTCCTGTGTCCTAAACGCTTCCCTGATAAAAAGTTTGCGTTGACGCTTCCACACACAAAACCTCAACTCCTGTGATGGGGGAGGCTAGTGGTGTGCGGAGCACGTTTGGCTGTGGTGGAGTGACATTTTCTGCTCACAAGTGTGCGTAAACAAAACAACTTTCGGCAGTAATTGGTTTGCTGTCTCGTTTTGCTGTCACTTTACGATCCAGCGGGGGCACAGATAGTTTTCATTCACTCTCGACGATAAAAAAACCCCCCCCCGGCTTATAACGCGCTGCACTGAGGGATCTTCTTGCTTCAGCGCCCTTCTGATTGATTGTTCTTTCCACTGCACGGCTTCACACACTCTCCGCACCCCAGGGGGCACACAGGCCGTCCACAGGGGAGCCGGCGCCAGTGCTTTGGGCTCGACAGCTGGCTGGGGGTGTGAGTGTCATGAACAATGCAAGCATCGTAACTGCGGCCCACCGAGGCGACGTCGCGGGTGTCGAGAGGGAGATCGGGAGCGGTGTGAGCATCGACTCGCAGGTGGACGGCAAGACAGCGCTGCATGTGTCTGCAGGCAACGGGCATGCCAATGTGGTGCAGCTGCTGCTGCAGCGGGGCTGCCGCACCGACCTGCGGGATCGGAAGAACAGGACTGCCGCGGAGTATGCACAGATGTACGGCCAGTCTGCCATGGCGGCAGTCATACGAAACCATGCCACTGCCACGACCACAAACACCGCCGCTCCCGTTCCCGCTCCGGCTCCCGCCGGCAACCCCGCCCCTGTGAATGCTGACCTGTTCACTGCTGTGCTGAAGCTCACCGGCGGGCAGCTGTCGGCAGCTGTGCGCGCGATTCCCCGTGCGGATCTCGCGCAGCATCTGAACATGCAGACAGCGCAGAGTGCAGGCAAGACGCCTCTGCACGTCGCTGCGGCGCACGGCAGGCTTGACGCTGTGCGTGTGCTGCTCGGTGCTGGCGCTGACCCCTCCCTCAAAGACAGCAAGGGCCGCACTCCCGAGGCCTTCGCCCGGCAGTACCGGCAGGAGGCTGCAGCGGATGTCATCGCAGGCTTCCAGCAGCAGGCCCCATCCACGGCATCTAAAGCGTCGCAGCAGAAGCAACCGGAAGGCAATCAGCACCAGGGCTCATCCACAGAGGCGGCCCCTGCATCCCCGACACCAGCATCGCAGCAGCAGCGCCTCTCTACAGACGGAGCAGCGCCTGCCCCTCGGGCAGAATCGCAGCAGCAGACCCACGGTGCGCAACACGCCACACCATCCCGGAAGCGACCTGCCCCCGCTCCCGACTCGGTGGACCGCCACCACCACACCCCGCAGCAGCACCCCACACAACCACACAGCAAGAGGCAGCGTGCCGCACAGCCGGAGCCACCCACACCCCCCGCAGCCGAGCCTTCCCCAGCCGCAGCGACGACGCCAGCAGCACCACAGCAGCAGCAGCGACAGCCTGCCACCCAAGCCGGGATCCGCAAGCGCGCTGCCCCAGCAGCAGCGGCAGCAGCAGCACCCGGCGCAGCCGCAGCCCCTGCGGAGTTCTGCCGCAGGCTGCAGTGCCTTCACGCTGCGCTGATCAAGGCCTACAGGCAGTCCGAATTCCAGAAGGCAGCGGATGCGGCAGACGCGCTGAAGCTCGCCGCCTCCTGCTTCACGCGTGTCGTGCGTGGCGCTGCCACCGCCCCCCACAGCAGGCTGTGCGGGAATGCGGCGCAGGCCATCCGCCGCTGCTGCGACTTCATCTCCGCGACCTGCGCAGAGCTGGCCTGCAAGCCGCGCGTCGCCCGCCACCGCGTCAAAGAGGGTCTGCACTCTGTATTCGAGTCGAACAGCCGCCTGTGCCGGCTCCTCTGCTCTGTAGTCACGAAGGCTGCCGCCGCACCACCGCCGCCAGCAGGGGCATGCAGCGCGGCGGAAACCGCCACCGGCCTGCCGACCCTCGCGCGCGCCCCGCCGCCTCTGGACCCCTGGCACCAGCTTGTGGTGGGCAGCCACCCCGTCGTGGGTGTCTCCAGCGCGGGCAGCAGAGCCGCCCCCTCGCCCTACACATGCCTGTGCTCCGTCGACCTCGACACGCCTGAGCTGAGCGAGTGGTCGCTTCACCTCCGCGGCGCAACGGAGGAGGGTGGTGGTGGTGGCGGGGGTGCGGCGCACCCTGCAGGGCTGCCGGCCACGCCGCATGCGGTGCTGCGTGAGTGCGGTGCGGCGCTGACGGCGAAGGTGTTGAAGGAAGCGAAGGACCCTTTTGCCCCCGATAGCCTGGTGGCGGCGCTGTGCGGCGTCCTGCAGCCTGGGGAGGGCCCCTGCCAGCACTGCGGCAGTGTTGGTGTGGTGGAGGCGGGATCCGGGATCCTGGTGCCGCCCACCCTGCACCGTGTCGCGCGGGTTCACATCGGCTGCTGGGCACGCGCCCTGGGCAGCGACGGGCAGAAGTAAGCAAAAAAGGGCGAATCGGATTTTGACCCTCTTTGGTTATGACCGCTTTTGGAAGGCGGTTTTGAGTGGTCCTTCACGGCGAGCGATGAGTGTGTGACCCCACCCTACCCCTACCCTGCCCCTCCTCCTCCTCTCCCCCCCTCCCCTCGCCCTGAGAGAGCTTTGTTGCAGGGGCGTGCCCCCCGGAGAAACACTCGGCGTCTGCCCTGTCCATTGCTGCAAAAAGTAACGACCGGTGCAATTCTGGAATATGTCACTTGCTTGCATTTGCACGCCTCCAATACAACACTTGTTGTCCCAATTGAAACCAACTGCAAGCCACATCACACACCGCACCAACTCTCTCTCACTGCCACACACCCCCACACCTTTCCATCCTGTCCAGGCCGGGTGCGGCGGGGTGGGCAGCATGGACGCCAACCCTAAGCAGGTCGAGCGTGCCGCAGCAGCTGTCCAGTCCTGCTGCAAAAAGGCGGCGACCGCCATCGCCAGCTGGGACACCGCTCGTGGCGAGCTGTGCGGCCTCCTTGAGGCACTGCAGGGGCACACCAGCGCCTGCATTGGGGAGTGCGGTGTTGTCGACGGCGTGGATGCAGCGTGGGGGCACCTTGCATCGCTGCCGGGATGCATCGACGGCGTGCGTGCGTCCTGCCTCAACACCATCGACGACCTGGTCCGAGCGACGCGCCCGACCCTCGATGCGATGATGGAGTCGTCCGCAGCCCTTCTGGACTGCGCAGAGTCGGCCCAAACCCACTACGCCCCTGTCTCAGCCTCACCCCTGCTTCACCACGTGCACACCGTCACAGGGGTGCCCATCTCCGACCACCTCTCAGCCCTGTCCGCAGCACACACGCTCCGCCTCGAGTACCTCGCCCTGCGTGGGCTGTGCTCCTTCCCGCAGGACCTGCACTCCCTGGCACAGGCGGTGGACACCGCCCTCGACGAGGCGCAGGCGTGCCGTGCTGTGGACTGGGATGCGTTGCTCCCGATCTACCCAACGTGAGGGGAGGGTGGGGGTGGGTGAAGGGTTGGGCAGGCCTGCCGCCCTCTGCCCTGTGTCTCAATGGGAGGCCTTCGGCTCTGTGTCACTGTTGTGTCAAACTGTGTCACGTTGCAGCCGGTTTGGTGGGGCGGTGCACCCTTCCTCACTTCCCTGCATTACTGAGCGAAGGCCCCCAAGGTGTTTTGTGTGCTTCTTCACTCACGCATCAAGGCAGCGAGGTTGGGGTGGAACGCGGCACAGCGGCATGATGCAATGATGCTTCGACGCTTCCACCGAAAACACAGCGTCTCTCGAGTCTTCTTACAGATGACTTTTGCATTGATCGCTTCCACCTCCCACAATTGCTGTGCAGGGGTGCTGCCAGCAGGTGTGACTCGAGGCTTTCCGTCCCCACACCCCCATGAGTAGGAGCTCTGATAATGGATGGGATGTGGATAGAGCACAGCGAAGCAAATTGACCCCCATTAGTGCCCCCCATGCCTTGCTAGCCTCCCCGACATCACACTGCCTCTGAGCCCCCCACCCGCCCTGGAGCCGAGAGTTGCTGCAGTGCTCTGCATACCCTGCCACACCCGACCCCGCCCCCCACCACCCACCCCCAACACCACCTAGTCAGAACGATGGGAGGGATTGTTTTGCGCCTCTTCCCCACACCCCCTCTCTCTTGCATGTACAGTGTGGAACAGAAGTCCTGACCGGTTTCCCCACCCGGAAGTGCACTGTGTTTTGTGGTGGCATGAATCTGCAAATTTGCCAAAACTGTTGAGAAGCGTATAGCCATTGAGAGTGGCTCTCTCGGACACAGGCGCTGGGGGGGTTGTGCTGCTGGATTGCGACCCGCACGCGGTGAGGGAGGTTGCGCACCTGGCAGGAAGTCTGCATCGCCAGCAGGGCAGATTTCACTCTGTCACACAGAGAGTCAGCGGTCATCTCGAAACGTGGCTGGTGAAGGAGTGACACCCAGACCCCCCCTGCTCTCCCCCTCACCCCCCTCCGCCCTCCACCCCCACCCCCCAGGGACACTACAAGCAAGGTATAGGATACACAATGACGACCGATAGCAGCGTGCGGACGGAGGCGGAGTCGAAGCGGAGGCACGGCATCATCGAGAAGTACGAGTCCGCCATCAACGAGTTCCAGAAGCAGGAGCACGAGCTCACCGCGCAGCGCGACCTGGAGCTGTTCCGCAGGGTCGAGATCAAGGGCCGCGAGTCCGCCGCCGCGATGCTGCAGGAGCGGAACGCGGTGCTGCAGGAGGTGGCGCCCGAGGCATGGGCCCAGGCCATCCTTAACTTCCCCCCTCTGGCGAATCAGTGCACCGAAGAGGATGCCCTCGTCCTGCGCAACGTCACCTCCGTGACCACCAAGGCATCGATGTCCGGCGACGACATGGTCCTCCGCGTGACCCTGGTCCTGTCCTCTGCCCGCCCCTCTTCTGTGAACGAGTCGGAGCTCTGGATCGAGCGCAAGGTGTCGAGCACGACGGGGAATGTCAGCATTTCGACCTCCGGCGCGACCCACTCCGCCCGCCCGGTGCAGGACGCGGGGGGCAAGAAGCGGAAGAGGAAGTCGGAGTTCGGGCTGATCAACGTCTTCAAGCAGGGGCACGACGAGGACACGGCACTCATGCTGCTGCAGATCCTGGAGAGCATCGAGGGCAGGATCCTTGCAGCGATCAGGGATGAGGATGACGACGACGAGGAGGGCGAGGAGATTGAGGAGGGCAACGACGACGCAGAGGAATGATCAGGGCAAATCCAACGGCGGGTAGAGCGTGGCTTATCGGGCTGCCGAATTAGCGAATCCCGGGGCATGGCAAGAAATGACGTCAAGTCTCGGGGTTGGGCAGTGGCTTGCAAAATGGTGGGGTGGTTGTTGTTGTGTGGTGGGGTCAGGGACAAATTGTGAGTTTCGGGGGGGGGGGGTTCGGGTGTGTGGGGAGGGCAGCATCAGGTGATGATGTGTTGGGGGGGGGGGGGGGGTTTACGGTGTGGTGGAAGCGTCAACGCCATTGCCGTCGATATGCACGGCACGGCAACTCATTCATGTGTGGCGGTTGGAAGCGTCAACGCCTCAAATAAGGAGGTCGATTTTGACCGTGTTGGCACGGATTGGAGAGGTGAACCTTGTTGTTGCACCTTTTGGGTGCCCGGTCGGAGGATTTTTTCGCACATTTATGATGCGTGAAAGTGTAGGAGTGCTCCCGACGACCCCTGCTCCTTTTGTGTGTCTAGCTATCTCGCGTTCACATTGTGCTCCACACCTCACATCAAAGCATCAGGCTCTCGGGTGGTGGAAGCGTCAACGCATCGCTAAGGAAGAACGAAGCACGGTTGCTGCGCTTAGTTTGGAGAATTTCTAGCAGTGGCTTTTTTGGGTTGGATCACGAGCACATGCTCTGCTTCAATCTCGCACTGTCCACGCACACAAACACACAAGTCAATCACTAAGGGGGTACTTTTGCCCTTGTGTGCAGCACAACTGATGTGCGTTTTGTTGTCACACACATGGCACAGTTCTGATCCGACGCAGAACGAACCTGACCCCCCCGCCGTCCCCTCCCTGCCACTCAGCACGGACGGGTGTTGTTTTGGCGTTTTTCCGAGATTTTGTGGGGTGGGGGGGGGAGGGGCGTTTGTGTATATGCATGCGCAGGTGGGTTCCCTCAAGCCCCCTCCCCTTCCTTCCCCACCCCCCGCCCACAGTTTTGAACATGGTCGCGACGAACACGACGTGGGGCCACTGTGTGGCATGGCTGCCACCATGTGTTACAACACTGTTTGTTTGCCCCAACGGCCAGGGGTGTTCTCCTCTCGTGCCACACCCACACACCACATGCAGGCGGGGCTGCGGTCCTTGTGGGGGGTAGGGGCAAGTCGACGTTGCCCCGTCTGGCCTCCGGCTTGATCGCTGCTGCATTCGAGCAGAAACCATGAGCGCTTCGCGGGAGATGATTGCCCTCGGCATTGAAGGGAGTGCGAACAAGGTATTGCGCGTGTCTCAATTATTCACACACTTGCGAGCAGAAAATGTCAATGGCACCGCTGTCTACTCTTATGATTCATTCGCCCTCAATGGGGGCCTTCGCTACCAGGCGTGACTGAGTGACTAAGATAGCGTATCAGTTCTCGTGCGTTAGTCTTTCGTGGACATCCTGTGCGATGCGGGCCCGCTAATCCAACAGAGCCAACGTGTCTGGGTGAGAAACCGTGAGGAGGCGGGCCTCCCGCCCGACAAGCCAGGCCCCGGCTCGCTGGCAGTGGCTCTGCCCAATGCGGGCTCTCCACACTATATTCTATATTCCCTGTATGATGGGGGCCATGGTGACTTGGCTACACACACACACGCAAACACCCTTGCCGATACAGGTTGCGGTGGGGATCGTGAAGGAGGATGGCACCATCCTTGCCAACGTGCGCAAGACGTACATCACACCCCCTGGAACGGGGTTCCAGCCGCGCGAGACCGCGCAGCACCACCAGGTATAGACGCACCCACATCTGGCCCCCCAACCACACACCTGCAGGAGCACATCGTCGGGCTTGTCAAGGCTGCACTGAAGGAAGCACGCATCGAAATTGCGAAGCTGAGCTGCATCTGCTACACGAAGGGGCCCGGCATGGGCGCCCCGCTGCAGTCGTGCGCAATCGTCGCACGCGTGCTGAGCCAGCTGTGGCAGATCCCCCTGGTGGGTGTGAACCACTGCGTCGCACACATCGAGATGGGGCGCCTTGTCACGCAGTGCGACGACCCTGTCGTGCTCTACGTCAGCGGCGGCAACACGCAGATCATCGCCTACTCCAATAAGAAGTACAGAATATTCGGCGAGACGATCGACATCGCTGTCGGGAACTGCCTCGACAGGTTCGCCCGAGTCCTCGACCTCTCCAACGACCCTGCCCCTGGGTACAACATCGAGCAACTCGCCAAGCAGGGCAGCCACTACGTGGACCTGCCGTACGTCGTGAAGGGCATGGACATGTCGCTCAGCGGCATCCTCTCCTACGTCGAGGCGGTGACGCGGCAGAAGTGCGCCACCATGACAGGCAAGGCGCAGGCCGGGCCCAACCTCGGCAAGGGGGAGCGGAGGGACAAGCGATCCACCATGAACCTGACGGACGTGCCGGACGACATCAGCCCGGCAGACCTGTGCTACAGCCTGCAGGAGACGGTGTTCGCCATGCTGGTCGAGACGACGGAGCGCGCTATGGCGCACTGCGGCAACAAGGAGGTGCTGATTGTGGGCGGAGTTGGCTGCAACCTCCGACTCCAGGAGATGATCGCCAACATGGCTGCGGAGCGCGGCGGCAAGCCCTGCGGGATGGACGACCGCTACTGCATCGACAACGGTGCGATGATTGCGTACACCGGGCTGCTGCAGTTCAAACATGGCAACGTCGTCACGCCTCTGGACGAGTCCACCGTCACCCAGCGCTACCGGACGGACGAGGTGGAGGTGTCCTGGCGTTGAGACAGCTTTCTTTTCGGGTCTGGGTCACCCTGCAACCCTGTTGCCAAGAGGTTGAAAACCCCCTGCTGCCCGGTGATCTAGCCTCTGTGACTGGGCAGCGTGTGTGTGTGGCGTGATTCCGCCCTCTGCAGGGGCTGCTGCTGAAGGGAAAGGTCGCTGCTGGCCTTCCCCCCCCCCCCCCCCCTGAAATGAAGGGCTACCGACACCCTCCCAAAAAGATGTGTTCCGGTGAGTTCTGCACTCCACTGCAATACGCGATTCAAAAACTGACGAACAAATACACCGGGCGAATCTCAAGAGAGAACGTTTCATGGGCTGTGAGTTGGGTTTTCCTTCGAACGCATGCCACCCGCACATCCTGCCTGTGGGGTGCGAAGTTTCCCGCAAGGATCCGCACGGAGGTGTGAGTTTTTTCCCCTGATGTTGAGCGAATGGTGAGTGGTGGCGTGTGTGTCGGAGGACATCCGCAGTGAAGCATCACTGTAGGGCGGTGGGGTGGGTGGCTGGGCACCGGTGCTCCGCCCCTGCTCCCAGGTGTGCGCCTCGTCTGTTCGAGCCTCTCACACAACAGTTCTCTCTCTGCATTCGCACACAACACCTTCGCCCTGCGCCTTGTCTGTCTGGGCTTTTTTTCGCGGTGAGTGTGGGGAGGGGAGGGGTGGTGTTTGTGCCTACAAAACGCACGTGTGCAGGCGTGTGTCCCTGCAGGGGGGGTTCAATCGTGCAGACCATTCGGGGTGAAGCAGGCCCAGGCGAGGGTGGGGTAGATTCTGGGGGGGGGGGGTAAGCTTGTAATACACAAGCAGGGCTCAGCTCTTGCCGTGGGGCAGGCGACACAGCTGGTCGGGAAGGACCTCCGGCAATCCACCAGGGCGCGCCAGTGCGTCTATCCTGTGCTGGCACGCACAACGGATGCCTTTGTTGGCGGGAGCAGAAAAGTCGTTTCACCCACCCCCACACGCCACCCATCCCATCCACCGAGTCTGACACGCATCTTGCCACAGGGCGCTGCTCGCCGCCTTGCCTTCACCACCCAGCTATGCAGGTGGCTGATGGCATATCTTGCTGCGATATGCCTTCTTGCTGTTGCAAGCGAACCGCAGTGCTCACCTCAGGCTGAGTCCTGCGTGGTCGACGTATCTGATGGGACATTCGCTAATGCGTGGTACAGCACGCGGCTGACCTCTGTCGACGTCAAAAAAGCGGTGCTGCAGCCGTTTGAGCGTGATCCACTGTGCTCCCTGAATAACTGGGTGACGGCAGAGCAGTGCCACGAGCGGTGCAACTTCCGTCTGGAGATCACGCAGCCTGCCGACCTGCGGATGACGGTGTGCCTCGTTGACAACGACTACGCGCCCTACGCACCCGACGCACACATCGACCTGCACCACCCGCTGAACGGTGTGGAGCATGACATCGTGAACATTAGTGCGAGCGCCTCGTCGTGTTCGCTGAGCGGGAATGCAGACGTGTCGGGAAAGATAGCGCTGCAGGGCTCGGCGTGTTACGACTCTTCTGTGGCACGCACAGCTCGCGCAGGCGGTGCGGTCATGTCGATCAAGACGAGTTCATACAAATACAACCGTGTGAAGCAGACGTTCTCATCCTGGGGCAGCGGGTGGGGGCTGGACGACTTCCCGTCTGCAGTGATGCCACGGCACCACAGCCTGCTGCTGTGGGACGCGCTGGAGCGTGGCGCCGCCGTGCGTGGGAGGGTGGTGCACAGCTGCGACGCGTTGCCGCAGCTCAGTGCCATGAGTTCGGCAGGCCTCGGGGACGGGTGCCCGTACCCACGCATGGCAGGGATGTGCAACGAGATGCCGCTGCCGCAGGATCGACTGTGCTCGCGGTGCCCGCTAGAGCTGCGTGTTGCGGGGGTGGCGGTGTGCCTGTGGGGCAACACGCTGTTGCCGCGCAAGAGTGAGACGCTGCTACAGAACACGGTGCAGCTACCCCTGACAACAACGGCAGACGAGGTCGTCGTGGCTTCCGCCCTGCCTGACGACGGGTGCAGTGCCAGCGACTACACACAGCTCGCTGGGAAGATCGTGGTGGTGCGGGAGACGCGGTCGTGCCTGCCCCTCACACAGGTGCGCATGGCACAGGCACGGGGTGTGCGTGCAGTCGTGATGGTGCCGATATTTGATTATGAACTCATCACTGTTGTGGAGGGGCCGTCGCTCGGTGTGGTGATCCCTGTGCACGCCATCAACTACACGAGCTACACCGCCCTGAAGGCAGCTGCCGAGCAGGTGCAAGTTGTGGCGGGCGTGGGGTCCATCCTGGGTGCAGGAGTGCTGGCTGTGGGAGAGGCCATCCCCAGCCGCCACAACTGGGTGTGGTTATCTGCAGCGAGCGCTGTCACGCCACCCGCTGCCGATGCGCTCTCTGCTACTTGGGAGTGGAACGCGGTGGTGGCGACTTGCGTGGTGCTGATTGCGGCCGAGGTGCTGCTGCTGTCGCTGCTGATTGCCCACCATCACAGGCACGCGGTGCAGATGCCTGCATCCACATCCAGACGCAGATCCGTCCCGCTGGGGCTGGCCAGCATCGGGCTGAGCCTGTCGCTGCTGGTCATCGTGGCGGCAGTTGCGTTCGTGCTGACCTCTGCTGCAGGGCAGGAGTCTCTCGACACGGCTGTGCAGGACGGACGGTCGGCCTCCCTCACGACGCACACCAATGCGGTCCAGAACATCGAAACCCTGAACGCGCGCATGCGTGTCATGATCATCGACACTGTGCTGCAGGCACTCGTGGTGTTTGAGACCACCGTAGTGCAAACGCTTTTCGCGCACACCGTCGCCATGTCAGACTTCGACGGGAGGTGGTCCAGCTTCATCTCTGCCTACCCGAAGTTCCGACTGATGGCCGACTACAGAATGAGGGGCATTGCGAGCCTTCTGACTACAAATGGGTTCTACGCCAATAGCCTCCTAGTCACCGACGACCGCACGGAGGCAGAACGTGGGGATGGCGTGGCAGGTGACGTGGCCTCCAACAACACAGGATTCCCTTACGGCTTGGCCTGGCATGGAGACTGGTGGTCCGAGTACTACCCCACTGCAACTTTCAACTACAGCAACGTGATGGGCAATGCCTGGCGCAGCCCCCTGTCGCTGTTCAACAGCTCCTCGTCGCCAACTGAGCGGGTGTGGTTCGTGTCGCGCCGCACCTCCGACACATATCCGATTCACGACCCCCTGATCCATGCCATCAGCCTATTTGTGCCCTTCTTCAACAAAGGCGGGCAGTACTGGGGTGTGTTCGGGGGCGCGACGGCTTTGGAGCAGATTGGTATTTCCCTGAGGAAAGCTGTGGGTGTGGAAAATGTAGAGCAGGTAGATGCTCCGATGTACAACATGACAGCCCTCATTGTGGACCGCACGGACGGCACAATTCTTGCGGATTCCCGGGGAAACAACGTCTACACGGAGTCTGTGTTTCTGTATATGCACCCTGTGTGGTGGTTCGAAACAGAGAGGCATGTGAAAGTCCTGCACACCATGCGCACGACCCCGCCTGTGCAGGTCAAGGCACTTGGGAACTACCTGGACAAGCAGGACGGGTGGGTGGAGCACACCGGAGAGTTTGACCAGCAGGCCGAGTGGTCGCACCAGCACCTGTACCTCGCAAAGCTGCGTGCTGCCGGCGGGGCGGCGGTGGACGAGAGCGGGGAGGACGTGAAGGCGGAGTCGCGTGGGGGTGGGTGCGGCACGTGCACAGTGATGGACAGCGACCTCGGGCGCGAGGTGTTTGCGTTTGACGGTGACAACGTGCTGCACATCTACAACAACCTGACGGTGGGTGCGGCTTCCGTGGCAAAGACGCGCACGAGCCCTGTGGGGCAGGCGTGGGCCAGCAACCTGCCCGAGTACGCAGAGTCGATTGTGATGTCGGACGGGACAGAGTGTGTGGCACGCCGCCCGCCTGGCGGTGGTGCACTGGGGTGCTACTTGCGCCCTGCCTTCACACGTGTGAGGCACTACACCATCAGCATGCGCGTGCGGCCCGACGACGTGGAAGTGAACCGGCAGGTGCGTGGGGCGCAGCTGTTCTCGCAGACCTTTGAGGGCGAGACGAACGCACGCATGTATGCTGACGGGGAGCTGAGCATCAACGTGCTGAACAGAGCCTGTCGTGTGAAGGGTGTGCCTGGCGGGCTGCCTGTGGGCAGGTGGTCCACTGTCACTGTTGTCACGAATAGTGTCGCACCCTTCACCTGTTCTGTGTACATAAACGGGCATCACCATGGGACTTCCTTCTACAGCCGCAACTTCGACGTTGTCCACTTCCAGAGCAAGCCGTACTACGCAGGGCGCCACTTCCACGGGCGTATGGACAACCTCATGCTGTTCGGGGAGACGCTGACGACTGCAGAGGTGATGTCGCTGCACACTGCTGGTGAGCTTGTGCGTGATGTGCCGAGCAAGCATTGGTTTGTGGGGGTGAAGGCGGCTGTGATGGACACAGATAGCGAGCAGGGCGCCACGTGGAGCGTGGCTGCCATTGTGCCACGCGAGGATATCATGCGTCAGGTGGATGAGAACAACCGTGTGACGATGAGCAATCTTGCGGTGCAGGAGGACAACACGAACAAGAAGCTGGAGCGAAAGACGAACGAGACGGTGCTGGTGATTGTGGTGATCGCACTCTTCTCTGTGGGCGTGTTCCTCGTCTTCAACAGCATGCTGACACGCCCCTTCGCACAGTACGCGGTGCTGATGACGGAGGCGGCAGTGATGAAGGTCGACGCGGTGCCGGAGGGCGAGCCCTTCATCCGTGAGCTGCGCGCCATGAACAGCGCAATGTGTCTCATGCTGCGCAACCTGAAGGAGTACAAAAGCTACATGCCGCACAACCTCCAGCTCCCAGGCCAGACGACGGACGGCTCCGAGGCAGAGACACACACGAGTGGGTCTTCCCACTCTGCAAAGTCACGAAGGGCCTCCTTGGCCCGCACCCTCTCGTCCACCCCTGCAGCAGTTCAGGTGGTCCGCCAGGACTTGATGTGCACACTCACCAAGAAGCGGTTCTCGTTTGTGGTGGTGAACATGAAAGACTGGCACGAGATGGCCACAGGCTCACCGGATGCGAAGCTGTTGGACCTACATGGTGCCGTGCTGCACTGCGTGCTGGCGGTGTTCAACTCCAACAAGGGCATCAGCGAGGTCTTCTCTGGCGACCGTTTCGCCTGCACCTTCAACGCTGCCAAGTGCGCCACAAGCCACCGCGTGGGTGCTGTTTCGTCTGCCTACCAAATTGTCAATGATATCGAGAATCTTGCTGATGACTTTGACTACACCCCAACTGTAGCTGACTCTAACTCCCTCAGTGCGACTGCCTCTGTCGTGAGTGGAGAAGGGCGTGTCGGCAACATGGGCAACGAGCTGATGAAGCGCTTCACCTGTGTGTCACCCGTGATGACATGGGGCTATGCGCTGGAGCGCTTCTGCAGGAGTGTCGACGCGAGAGTGATGGCGGATGCATTTGTCTACGAGGAGGCGAGGCACTCGTTCCGCATCATGATTGCGGACGCAGTCGAGTTTCCCAAGCGACACGTGGCACCCATCAATGTCGCCATTGTCCTGGGCACTACGACTGCCGCTGTGGACGAGTGGATGTACGAGCTGGAGGCGGCGGCGAAGAGCGACCCTTTTCGTGAGTGGAACGAATGGGCACTGCGGGTGTTCCAGGAAGAGTTTGATGTATGTCGCAGCACACGACCGCAACTGCTTTGACAGCCCACACCCATCCACCACAGATCCCGGGGCTAGCGGAGCTGGAGGAGGTCAGCCGTGTCACTGCACACCCCATTGTTTTCAGCAAGCTGCGGGATGCGACGAAGCGGGGTTCATTCACGCCGTCTCGCATTCCCTTCCACTAGCTGAGCAGGGTTCGAATGGCGGCTCGCCCGGGATCACCTCTGAGGAACGACCGACGAAGCCAGCAGGTCCGCTTGATGCATGCTGCACACGCAGCGCCACCCTCGGCAGAGCCACGTCTCGCCTTATTCACTTCAGGTCGAGGTCTGTGCGCCCACAACAAAACCCCTTCCTTCTCGGGTCCCTGTGTTGTGGGTGGGGGGCAGCGTTTGTCTCACCAAGAGCAAGTGCTCGGTGTGTGTCGACACTGCTATAAAAATACTTCCGCACACTCTCTCGGCTCAGGGTGTGCGTGATGTGTGTTGAAAAGGGTGTTCCATTTGTCGTTGAACATCGGGTCACACACCGATCATACCCCACTCTGCTACAATTATTTTTTCCGCACACTCGTGTGAGCAGAAAGTCACCCACCACAGCAAGCATCCAAACGTGCTCTATACACTAACCCCACCCTTCATCAGGCTCAGGGTGTGATTATCATTTCAGGGTTTGTGTGTAGAAGCGTCAACGCATCAAACAACCAAAATACAGGCTCAGAGCGGTTGCTGCTGAATGGTGAAGTGACTTTTAATCCACAGCTGATGGGCTGAATATCCCGTCCCGCCCACCGCCCGTGAGGCTTAGTCAGGTTGAGGGTGTGTGGATTAAAACGGGTGCAGTCAACAACCATCTGGCCGTTTAGTTTTGTTCGTCTGGTGAGTGAATCAACGTGTGGGTAATTATATTGTGCAACCAACACAATCCCTGCAGGGGATAGGTGTTGAGGGAAATGCTTCCTACCGTTTGCCATACGATCAGCGCCCTTCTCTCTCTCCCTTCCTGTGCTCCGCCACCTTTCTGTACTTCAGACAGGTAGACACGTCCGAAGGACTCACACACAACTATGGGCTGTCACAGATTTTTTAAAAATGGTGGAAGCGGTCAACAAAACAACAAGGTTATTTTCCCTTCATGTTTCCCTGTAGCAAGTGAGTGAAGCAAACGGAAATGATAGTATTTTGGAGTGGCATTAAATCAGATTTGGTGGTTGTTCTACGAACACTCTACGAACCCCCCCGCCCCCGCCCCGGTTGGTGTGGGGGCAACGTTCAACGGCAAGGTGAGAGTGTCAATCAGTTTGACATCGTCGCAGGAGAAGGGCGCCTGGTTTCGCACAGTGTATTGTGGGAGCTACCCGGGCGTTTCCACGTCGGGTGGATCACACACACAAGAATCTTCTTCTTCCTTTTTACGCACACTTGTGAGCAGAAGATGTCACTCCACCACAGCCAAGCGTGCTCCGCACACCACTAGCCTCCCCCACACTCACAGGAGTTGAGGTTTTGTGTGTGGAAGCGTTGACGCATCACAAACAAAATACGAGTAAACAGCGCTGTACTGGTGTGACATTGGTGGAAGCGGTCAACAAAACATTCCTTTTTCGTTCCCCTATATTTTGTTTGTCCAGATCAACAAACAATCACAGACAGAAGGACGTCGAGTACGCGTATTTATGTACCTGACACACCTGTGTGTCAGAGGAAATTCACATGGAAGGATTCGGTGCGTAGCGACGCTCCTCATTGTTCTTCTCGATCTTCTTTGCTCTGCCATCACTCCACTTTCTGTACTTCAGGCAGGTCAGCCGAGGCGACGCACACAGGGGTGGGGGGGTGAGAGAGAGAGAGAAGTGTTTAAAAACCGGACGGACGCGTGCAATGCAAGCAAGTGACAGAATCCTGAAGTGTGTCAGCAGTATTTCCCAGTGCAATGGCCCCACCTCAAAAAGGATTGCCGGGTTTCTTTTGTTTTGTTTGTGCAACCTTCTGGTCACCTGCACGTTGGGGCGGGGAGTGTAGGTGAACAAAACATTGCTCCCACTGCAACCTTTTTCGATCTGAACGCTTTCCGTGAGCACGGTGCGTTTGTTACAAAAAATGCAGTAGAGTGGTTCAGGTTCTCGTGGGCGTCTGCTGCGATGCCGGTCCTCTAATCCGGCGTCGCCTCGTGTCTGACCTCCCCTCGTGTATTAGGTCAGGCCCACATTGTCTCACCCAGGCTACTTCAACAAACGAGCTGCCTGCAAATGGAGCAGCACCCTGAAAGCGTTTTTCCATGCATGACGCCTCTTTACCCCCCCCCCCTTTTCCGCAAACAGGCGGTACCTCTCCTGTCCAGCCATATTCCGGCTTTTGTGTTTGTCTCACAAAGCGTCCGTCGCGTGGATGCGTTGCATGCCAGCACCCTTCACCACACAGGACACAGGGGTCAGGTGGTCGTGGCCCACGGAGACGCACATAATGTCGCTGATTCAAGCCGTTAAGTCTGTTGACTTTCTGGGCCTTCGGATGCTCTTGGCAGGCGGTGCTGACGTGCATGCCAAGGACGCACAGGGTATGCTTCATGGTTCAGGTTCGGAGCATCGTACCCCACCTCTTGTTGGAAGGTCTGAAGAGGTTACAGTCAGAGGCACGTCTCAGAGGGTCTTCCCTGCATGCATTGTTGTGCACTTGGTCTGCTTGCCACCTTCCCGCAGCCTCAGCCTGTCCCAGTGGTTGTGTGGCGGTGGGGTGACCTCGTGAAGCAGGTGTCGTGAGTCCGCCACCGTGTGCCGTGTGTGATGTCCCACACTGCCTCACTCCTCCACAGGACGGACTCCTCTGCATTTCGCTGCCGACAACACAACCAACCAATGTACGCCGATGGTACGCCTCTTGCTTTCCCAGGGAGCACAAGTCAATGTGAGGGACAAGGTCGGTATGCAGCCCCTCCCACCATACCATGTGGCGATTCGCCTATCACCCTATCATCGCCTATTTCCTTCACACTGTCGGATGCGGTCTTCAGTGTGACCTCGGTCAAAGATCTGGGCCAACGAGTGACGGGAGATCACCTTTGTGCTTCCTTCTTCTTTGATTTCAACACCTCCCCTCCCCCCTTGCTGAGGTTGAAATCACTCTATCATCTATTCGGTGCACCTGTCTTGCCTTCATACATGTGTGCACACTTGCTCTGCTTCCCACCTTCCCGCAGCCTCAGCCTGTCCCAGTGGTTGTGGCGGTGGGGTGGCCTCGTGAAGCAGTGTCGTGAGCCCGCCACCCTGTGCCGTGTGTGATGCTGCCACACACAAAAACAACACTTGACAGGATGGGCTCCTCTGCATATCGCTGCCAAGAACACAAGCGCGTGTGCAGTGGAGACGGTGCAGCTCATGCTGTCTCGGGGTGCTGATGTGCACGCGAAGGATATTAACGGTATGCAGCCCACCCCTTTGCTGAGGTTGTGGGCACTTCGAACAGCCTCTCAGTACACTTGGTCTGCTTGCCACCTTCCCGCAGCCTCAGCCTGTCCCAGTGGTTGTGTGGCGGTGGGGTGACCTCGTGAAGCAGGTGTCGTGAGTCCGCCACCCTGTGCCGTGTGTGATGTGCCACACTGCCTCACTCCTTCACAGGACGGACTCCTCTGCATTTCGCTGCCTGCGGAGCACACGAGCAGGTTGTCATTCTCATCGGATTCCTGCTCACTCAGGGTGCAGATGTGAATGCCACCGACACATACGGTATGCCACCCCTTTGGTGAGGTTGTATCACTTCCTCCTCCATTCGGTGCACCTGTCTTGCCTTCATGCATGTGTGCACGCTTGTTCTGCTTGCCACCTTCCCGCAGCCTCAGCCTGTCCCAGTGGTTGTGTGGCGGTGGGGTGACCTCGTGAAGCAGGTGTCGTGAGTCCGCCACCCTGTGCCGTGTGTGATGATGCCACACTGCCTCACTCCTTCACAGGACGGACTCCTCTGCATTATGCTTCCAAGAACACAAGCGAGCGGGCTGTGAATATAGTGGCACTCGTGCTGTCTCAGGGCGCAGCCCTCAATGCCACCGAGCACAAAGGTATGCCACCCCTTTGCTGAGGTTGTGAGCACTTCCTCCTCCATTCGGTGCACCTGCCTGCCTTCATACATGTGTGCACACTTGGTCTGCTTGCCATCTTCCCGCAGCCTCAGCCTGTCCCAGTGGTTGTGTGGCGGTGGGGTGACCTCGCGAAGCAGGTGTCGTGAGTCCGCCACCCTGTGCCGTGTGTGATGTGCCACACTGCCTCACTCCTTCACAGGATACACTCCTCTGCATTGCGCTGTGGAGAACACAAGCTATCATGCTGTGAATGTGGTTCATCTGCTGCTGTCTCAGGGGGCTGATGTGCACAGGAGGCTTCCCAAAGGTATACGGCCACCCCTTGTGGTTGTGTTTACTTCTGTGGTAATGGGGACTCGTGAAGCAGGTGTCGTGAGTCCGCCACCCTGTGCCGTGTGTGATGTCCCACACTGCCTCACTCCTTCACAGGATGCACTCTTCTGCACACCGCTGCCATTGGCACGGGCCCGCAGGCTCTGAAGGTGGTGCACTTATTGCTCGATAAGGGTGCAGATGTGAATGCGAAGGATCCGCAGGGTACGCAGTCCCCCCAGTGTTCGTCACCCCCCTACGACGGAAGCGGAAGAGGTCTTCTTGGTCTTGCCCCCCCCCCCCGTGTGGTAGCCCGCTGTGTTTCGGTCCAAACGTATTCTCTCTTCATGTTTCCCTTTTCGCGAGTGAGTGAATCAAACGGAAAGGGTGTGTATTTGGTCTGCTTGCCACCTTCCCGCAGCCTCAGCCTGTCCCAGTGGTTGTGTGGCGGTGGGGTGACCTCGCGAAGCAGGTGTCGTGAGTCCGCCACCCTGTGCCGTGTGTGATGATGCCACACTGCCTCACTCCTTCACAGGACGGACTCCTCTCGATTACGCTGCCAATACTACTTCCAAGCAAACTGTGACGATGGTCGAAGCCTTGCGTTCTCGGTGTCCAGCCGTGGCGGCGACCACTGGTATGCACTGTCCTGCTTTCTGACAATGTGATCTCAGCGCCTACCCCGTGGAGTCTCGCTGCAGTACACGACACGCACCTTGTGGGTCGGATGCTTAGAAGGTGCATCCAGGGTGCAGGCTGCCTGTCAGTCCAGGCTGCGTTTGTGCCGTGCCTGTTTGTGTGTGTCTCGCATAGTTGACGTGGACTCATCCCAGCACCCATCACCACAGACAAAGACCCCAGCGCCGCAGTCTCCTCGGCGGGGGGCACAGGCGATGGGGGCTGCCAACAGCATGCGGACACGTATGCGGCTGAAGCCGACCAGGAGACGTGCAGAATGTCGCTGAGTGAAGCCATCGCGCGGGACGACTTGAAGAGCCTTCAGCAGCTCTTGGCAGACGGTGCTGACGTGCATGCCAAGACGCAGGATGGTATGCTTCATGGTTCAGGTTCGGAGCATCGTACCCCACCTCTTGTTGTAGGGCCTGAAGAGTTTACATTCAGAGGCACGGGACTCAGCGGATCTTCTTGTTGTGCACTTGGTCTGCTTGCCACCTTCCCGCAGCCTCAGCCTGTCCCAGTGGTTGTGTGGCGGTGGGGTGACCTCGTGAAGCAGGTGTCGTGAGCCCGCCACCCCGTGCCGTGTGTGATGTGCCACACTGCCTCACTCCTTCACAGGACGGACTCCTCTGCATATCGCTGCCTACACCACAACCAACCAATGTACGCCGATGGTACGCCTCTTGCTCTCCCAGGGAGCACAAGTCAATGTGAGCGACAACATGGGTATGAAGCCCGTCCCCCCATACCATGTGGGCGGTCTGTGTACCTGCCTGCCTTCATGCATGTGCAGCCTCAGCCTGTCCCAGTGGTTGTGTGGCGGTGGGGTGACCTCGTGAAGCAGGTGTCGTGAGTCCGCCACCCTGTGCCGTGTGTGATGTGCCACACTGCCTCACCCCCTCACAGGATACACTCCTCTGCATTCCGCTACCAATAACACAAGCGCGTGTGCAGTGGAGGCGGTGCAGCTCATGCTGTATAAGGGTGCTGATGTGCACGCGAAGGACCTGAAAGGTATGCCACCCCTTTGCTGAGGTTGTGAGCACTTCCTCCTCTATTCGGTGCAACCGGTCTTGCCTTCATGCCTGTGCTGTGTTGCTAGCAGGGTTTGAACAGCCTCTCAGTCCACTTGGTCTGCTTCCCACTTTCCCGCAGCCTCAGCCTGTCCCAGTGGTTGTGTGGCGGTGGGGTGACCTCGTGAAGCAGGTGTCGTGAGTCCGCCACCCTGTGCCGTGTGTGATGTGCCACACTGCCTCACTCCTTCACAGGACGGACTCCGCTGCATTTCGCTGCCTGCAGAGCACACGGGCAGGTTGTCATTCTCATGGAATTCCTGATCGCTCAGGGTGCAGATGTGAATGCTACCGACACATACGGTATGCCACCCCTTTGCTGAGGTTGTATCACTTCCTCCTCGATTTGGCGCACCTGTCTTGCCTTGATACATGTGTGCACACTTGGTCTGCTTCCCACCTTCCCGCAGCCTCAGCCTGTCCCAGTGGTTGTGTGGCGGTGGGGTGACCTCGTGAAGCAGGTGTCGTGGGTCCGCCACCCTGTGCCGTGTGTGATGTTCCACACTGCCTCACTCCTTCACAGGATGCACTCCTTTGCATTGCGCTGCCATGAGCACCAGCGAGCATGCTGTGAACATTGTACATCTCATGGTCAATGTGCGTGCTGATTTGAATGTGAAAAGCGGCCACGGTATGCAGCCTCCCCCTTGCGGAGGTTGTGAGCATTTCAGCGTGCATTCGGTGCACCTGTCTGCCTTGCACACTTGGTCTGCTTCCACCTTCCCGCAGCCTCAGAGAGTCCGCCACCCTGTGCCGTGTGTGATGATGCCACACTGCCTCGCCCCTTCACAGGATCCACTCCTCTGCATTGCGCTGCCAGTAACACAAACGCGTGTGCAGTGGAGACGGTGCAGCTCATGCTGTCTCAGGGTGCTGATGTGCACAGCAGGGATGTGAAAGGTATGCCACCCCTTTGCTGAGGTTGTGATCACTTCCTCCTCCATTCGGTGCACCTGTCTTGCCTTCATGCGTGTGTGCACACTTGGTCTGCTTCCCACCTTCCCGCAGCCTCAGCTTGTCCCAGTGGTTGTGTGGCGGTGGGGTGACCTCGTGAAGCAGGTGTCGTGAGTCCGCCACCCTGTGCCGTGTGTGATGTGCCGCACTGCCTCACTCCTTCACAGGGCGGACTGCTCTGCATTTCGCTGCCAAGAACACAAGCGCGCATGCTGTGATTGTGATCGGACTCCTGCCGGGTGCTGATGTGTGCACGAAGGACAACGAAGGTATACAACGCTGGGTCTGCTTGCCACCTTCTCGCAGCCTCAGCCTGTCCCAGTGGTTGTGTGGCGGTGGGGTGAACTCTTGAAGCAGGTGTCGTGAGTCCGCCACCCTGTGCCGTGTGTGATGTACCACACTTTTTCACAGGATGGACTCCTCTGCATTGCGCTACGAACAACACAAGCGAGCATGCTGTGAAGATGATAGATGTCCTGATCAAGATGGGTGCGCGTTTGAGTGTCAAAGCGTCCAACGGTATACCGCCCCTTGCGCCCATTTCCCGACCCCCCAAACCTTTCAGCGGCAGTGCCCCACTTGCTGAGGTTGTGAGCACTTCCTCCTCGGTGCACTTGTCTTGCCTTCATGCATGTGCACGCTTGGTCTGTTTCCAACCTTCCCGCAGCCTCAGCCTGTCCCAGTGGTTGTGTGGCGGTGGGGTGACCTCGTGATGATACCACACTTTTTCACAGGATGGACTCCTCTGCATTGCGCTGCGAACAACACAAGCGCGCATGCTGTGAAGATGCTAGATGTCATGATCGAGATGGGTGCGGATTTGAATGCCAGAGCGAAAAACGGTATGCCACCCCTTGCTGCCCAGTTCCCGACCCCCCAAACCTTTCAGCAGCAGTGCCCCACTTGCTCAGGTTGTGATCACTGGTGCACCTGTCTTGCCTTCGTCCATGTGTGCACACTTGGTCTGCTTGCCACCTTCCCGCAGCCTCAGCCTGTCCCAGTGGTTGTGTGGCGGTGGGGTGACCACGTGAAGCAGGTGTCGTGAGTCCGCCACCCTGTGCCGTGTGTGATGATGCCACACCGCCTCACTCCTTCACAGGACGGACTCCTTTGCATTGCGCTGCCTACATGGCAAGCGAGCATGCAGTGATGGTGGTTCATTTCTTGCTCGCGAAAGGTGCAGATGGGACTCTGCGAGACGACAACGGTATGCAGTCCCCCTTCTGCAACCAGCATGCCTACAGGGGTAGATGTTGAGGCACCGTTTTGTCAGCACACTTCGATGTGGGCGGAAAGTGCCGCGTGCTTGTTCGTGCCCTTGTGCTCCTCACTCACGACACCATTATCAGCAGGAGTGTGAGTGTGGAACAGGGATGTCTTTAAATCATGGGGTTTTCGGCAGATTTTCAGATTCTCAAAAAAACCCCCTGTTTTCCCCCCCCTAAAATGGGGGTGGCACAGCGTCGTTCTACCACACGAGAGGGTCGTTTTTGGCATCAACGGATCAAACTCTCTTCACGGTGACCCTACTCAATTTTTTTGAGTCATTGGGGGCCATTTACTGTGCGTCAAAGTGTCGACGATTGGCCACCTTTTTGGTGCCGTGGCTGGTGGGTGGCCATGGGCTCACACCAGCTGGGGGGTCTGGGGGGCAGAGCCCCCCAGCCGCCGGAGGCCACGGTAGTAAACATCTGTTCATTGTGGGCGTAGCTTCTGTGCGAGTTGGCTGCGTCCTCCTGAGGCCTGAGGCTACTGGAGTGGTTGGACTCCCTGACCTGATGGGTCTGGGGGGCGGAGCCCCCCAGCCGCCGGAGGCGGCTGACGGCGGAGACGGTAGTGAGCATATGTTCCTGCAAGACCACCATGCTCTCTTCGACATCGACCGTCGAACCAGTATAGCCGGGTTGACGCTTTGTCGGGGCTTACCAATCGTTGACCCAGTAAAACTGGTCGACGCGTTTTTATGGGGGTGGAAACCCGGGTTTGCGGGTTTGCGTGAGTACCCCAAAGCAAGGTGGCACCAGAATGTGCCTTCGACTTTTGCCGAGACTCTCATTTGTGAGGCCTTTCCTGTCGTGGGTGGGTTTTTGCTGTTTCAACTGTTGTGAGTTGTGTGTGGGGCTGGTGGGTGATGGGGAAAAGACTGGAAAGTCCTGTCGTGCTGTGGCTGCTTGGTGGGGCTAGCGCAGCAGGTCTCTCATTTTCTTCTTTATTCACACCAAGGTAGTTCAGGGTATAAGATAGACTTTTTTTCTGGCGCCGTTTTCCGGTTTTTCTGGTTTTAAAAATTTTTTCAGCACACTTCGATGTGGGCGGAAAGTGTCGCGTGCTTGTTCGTGCCCTTGTGCTCCTCACTCACGACACCATCATCAGCAGGAGTGTGAGTGTGGAAGCGTCAACGCAAAAAAGAAACCAAAGCAAAAAGTGCCGAACAAAGCGCAGTGACACTTTTCGCGCGCGCCTTCGGCGCGCGCGACCCGCGCAAACCCTCCCAGAATCTGAGAGGGCCCGGTGCCTGCGCGCGTCCTGTCGTACTGAGGCTGCTTGGTGGGGCAGGCGCAGCAGCTGCTTTGAAAGTTTGGACTCTCGGCCAAAAAACCGGTCTGGTGCAATTTTCAGGGGGGTCTGGGGGGCGGAGCCCCCCAGCCGCCGGAGGCCACGGTAGTGAACATCTGTTCCCTACAGTCTGGATTCGCTTGTAAGTAGGAAGGCTTCGCTGTATCGCAGCCCGGCCAGCAGGAGATCACTGGTCCTTAACCTTCAGGGTGGAGGAGGGCGGGGGAGCGACCACTCGTGACAGGTGTGCGTTGTGGGTGGAGTGGGTGCACGACAGACCTTGTCATGGCCAAAGGGTCCACGAGATCTCTGCACACATTCCGTTATCGAGGAGATGGGCACCTAGCTGTGACGACAGGCAACAAACAAATCTCATCTGTTAGTTGCCCCCAATAGGCTTGGCGACCTTCAAGACTGCTTGAAAGACGTTCGTGTTCTCGTCTCAGCCCTCCAGACAAGCAGATCTGTCTCGAGTTGGTGGGCTGTCGCCATGTATTCGATGGCACCGAGTGACGCTGCACAGAGGCAGACGACACGGTGAACTCCAGCGGAGGTTACCCTACCTCCGCTGGAGTACACCGTGTGTCTCCTATGAGTCTCAACTAGCGGGAGTCTGAGCGTAAATTAGCTGGAAAATAGACTCCCGTCTCCAGTACAGACTGCAGTCTTAGACTCCCTCTTAGACACTCGCTAGGGTGGCTGGAGTCCACCATGTGTGCACCTTCAAACAGAAGAGACCTGCATGACGAGGGCATCACCACCCACCGGGCCACCCGCTAGGTCCATTTTTTCTTCTCCGCTTCTCTGCCTTCTTTGGACTATTTGAGCTCTGTGCGGATCACGATGGGGTCACTTTCTATTTTTTTTATGGCGTTTTTTCTGACTGTTTTACTGTCCCAAAGTCACAAAAAAACCGCCAAAAATGAGACAGGCCTGGGCGGGGAACCAGCCCTTTTTCCGGGTTTTTTGGGTCGGGGAACCAGGTTTTTTCTAAGAATTTTTACAAGGGATTTTTTGCTCACCCCCCCACAGGTTTCAGGCGCGTGCCCGTCAGGCGGGACTTTTTCTATGATTTCTACGATGAAAACCACCCCCCCGCCCCCACCCCCCCCCCCTTCTAAGAACGATGATGGCTCACTCGGAAGTTTCGGCGTCCGAAACGTACGCCCACTCTCCCCAATCCTCCTCCATGTCGACATCGATGTCGACATGGACGCGGGCCCTTTTCTCCTGGGGCTCCTCGGGGTGCGGCCCAACCTCCCTCCTGCGCTCTGCCGGTGCCGCCTGTGTGGGAGGCAGCTGCGGCGGTTCTTCCGGCTGAGGTGTGGGGAGTGTCGATGGGGTGCCCGGGGTCGATGAAGCGGGGAGCTGGAAGGTGACATGTTGCAGGGTGGCTGGAGGCACGACGGGGGGTGCGGCATCTGCAAGCAACGAAGTGAGGAAGGGATCCTCAGGGACTTCTTCCACGAGGCTGACAATCGACAATGCATCGGCGTTGTCATCTTCCCAGCTGCCGTCCGATTCCTCATCACAATCCTCCACGCCAGCAAATAGAGAACCCATGGCTGCATCGAGGTCAACGAGCTCCACGGTTGTCAGAGTTGGAAGAGGCGTCAGGGAACGCGCAGTGAAGCGGCGCTTCTTGTTGGCGAGGAACGTGTTGACTGTTTCTTCAACGATGATCTTGCGCGCCGCGTCATCATGTGACAGCTCTAGAGTGATGCCCAGTTCTTGAGAGATGCTTGCGGCAGAGAGTGCCTTCCGGAACGATCCCCTCATGCGCGTTACAACTGAAAAAGCAGCCTCCACAAACACAGTCGAGGGTGACAGTGCCACCATGGCCTCAAGCACTATCGCAAACGTCGAACTCTCGGATTCCAGCAAGAAGTCGACGACAAACTCTTTCAGAAGGTTCCCCCTGAGATCTGTGCATTCCAACCGCAGCTTCACCCACTCCATGCCGATGCTGAGAATCTCTGCCTGGTCGTAACCCAAGCGAGAAGCGAGCGCCATGAGGCACTCGCACGTGCTGTCCTTCCCACTTGTCGCGAAGAAAGAGCTGAATGAGCGGCAGGGATACTCCTCCCACCTCTTGGCCAGGTCCTTGTAGATGGTGTGGCAGAGCTTTGAGCGCCAGGAAGTCATCTCGGCAACTACCCCCGGAGGCAACGATGTGGTTCCCTGGTTCTCATAGAACTTGGCTTCGTGCTTGCCAGGCTGGCGCGCCAGCACCTTATGCACTGTCAGTGCATTCTGCAGGATGCTCTCCATCGACGAGAGCGACAGGTCTCGCTTCTGCAACGCCTCGCTCACCCCTTTATTGATGTCGAAGACGTCAGCCAAGATGCAAGTCGAGAGGGAATACTCGGGGGTGAGCTTGTGGAAGAAGAACGGCGGCGGCTGGATCTCCCCGAGCATAGCGACAGTGAAGTCAAAGTTCACCACAGCCGCGTTCAGGCGACGGAACGTTGCAGCTGCCCAACGCACGGAGTGCTCCTTCGGGAAGGAGAGACATTTCCCACCGGAAATGATCTGCAGAGACTTCTGCCTGGCGGTTGATCTGAAGAAGGCAAACCAGTGTCGGAGGAGGCGGCTATGTTCAACAACCTTTCGTGTCTTCTTGATGAGGCCGACGGACAGCTGGTGCATGTGGGCAGCATCATGCACATCGATGAGAGTGCATCCCCACGCGATCTCGAGCTTCCCCCTGAGACTCTTCATCGTTGATGCCCCGTCTGCCGCGAATCCCTTCAGCGAACGCCGCGCCCACTGCGACAGCTGGAGGCTGTCGAACAACTTGACCAGCTCGTCCTTCTGCGACTCTGCGTCAGCTTTCTTCAAGTCGACTGTGCCCACACACCAATCTTTCATAGCACAATCCGTCCTGCTGATCCCCGAAACGATGACGATCATCAAGTCGATGCGGGCGAACGTGGTACCGTCCACCTTCAGGGTTGCCGCCCGACACGCACGCACCGCACCCACCACTCCCCTCAGGAGCACCTCCCAGAGTATCGTCTGGAACTCCTTCGCGACTTTTCGAGAGTAGTGGGTGTCCAGGACATGCAGCCCCTTCCGCTTGTCGTCCTGCAACCTCGCACCCACACTGCTCAGCCCCTCCGCCCGTTGCGTCGCCGTTGCCACGTTGTACACCAGGTTGACCAGACTTGTGTACTGCTCGCTGGTCACCTTCACCTTCGCGCACAGCGTCTGCTTGGGGATATCTGTAGCTGTCACATTGGTGTTTTCACTCCCAGGCGTGGACAACTGCACTGCTCTCTTGTGCGCCGCACCACCCATGTGGCGGCGGATATTGCTTTGCTGGCGCCCAACTGTCGTGGCAGACATAGACGCTTCGCCGCGTGCATACCGGAGCAAGTGGGGTTGCTCCGAGAACTCCCCCTCCAGCTGCACCAAGAACGGTGCACACGTGGTGCACCTCCACCTCCCATCAGGGAGACGCACCACACCGGAGGCTGCAGCGTGGATCTTCCGCTGCTGCTTCTCCTGTATGGCGAGCTGTGCCTGCCGCTGCTGAATCCGAAGGAGACCGTTCACCATTGAGCCCTCTGGCACGTACTTCTTGTTTGCTGCCATCAAAAGAAGGAAGTGCGCCTTTGCTGTGTCGAAGACAAGCCGCAAGGGGTACTGGGCCATCAACGACGGAAGAAGCAAGCCGAAGGTGCGAGGCTGTGTGGTGTCGACGATAGAAAAGTGAACATTTAAACCGCGGGATGTGCGGAAAGTCTGCAGGGCCACTGACGCGGTGTTGGTGTCCAACTCTTCGTCCACGAGGAATCTCGTATCCATCAATCGCGGACGCCTGAGCTTCACCGTGAGGGCCTCCGCTTCGGGGGAGTCAACGCCCTCCAGAAGCGCCGCAGCACTGGTACGCGTCGGCTCCGTAATGGGAATTGACCTTGCTAGGCAGTCAAGCACTCGGAGGCAGTAGTGTCCAGAACTGTATAGATCCCGTTGAACCCACCCTGGTACAAGCCCAATGTTGACGCCTCCGGTTGATTGGGCGAGCTTCATGGCGGTCAGCCATGGGGACAGTCGCCCGGCGCTGTCGAACGCGGCGACGTGGCACGCCCCTTCCCCGGTGTAGAAGGCGGCGTGGGGTGCAGGGGCGACAGGGGCGGCGGTGGTAGCTGCAGGAGAGGCGGCCAGGGGATCCGGAGGAGGAGGCGGCGGCGCATCATGCGAAGCATCGACGTCGTGCCCGTCACCGTCCGATGCCTCACGTGCGTACAGCACGAGTGCTGGCTTCGCGTTCGCACGATTGAACGGCGCCACAGAGCAATCCGTCACACGATCAGTCGTGATCGACTTCCACTTCAGAGTGGTGGCGGGGCCACGAGCGCACAGCGTCTCCCAGGCGATCCCCTTCGCGAGGGTCAGCCCGGACTTTGTGCACGATGCACCGACAAACCGGTACCGGTGATTCACCGGCTGCACCGTGCCCACCTGCACCACCCCGTTGCCGTCAACGCCAAGCTCACGAAGGGCGGAGAGGTCTCTTAATTCCTTGACGTTGACGGTTTCCGCAAGCTCCGTCAGGTGCTTCTGCTTCTCGCCGGATGCAGAAAACCGCTGCGTCGAGAGGAACAGGAGGTGCGGGGCCTTCTCGACGCAGAACTGCGCAGCCCGGACAGCACCACATGTGCACGGACCTTGCTTCTCCATAAATTGAGAAGCAACGCGCTGCACCTCGTCCTTCACGACGCCCAACATCACAACCATGCTGTCTGTAATAGCTGTGCGGAACTCACCACAAGATGGGCAGCTGTAGACGGTGGCGCTTTTGGTGGTGCAGAGGTGCTTCAGGTGCGGGTGTTTGTGTCCGAGGGCGGAGAGACTGACGTCAGGGTTGGGTCGCTGCGGGTCCTGCGAGGTGATCATCTGGGGCTCGTTCTCATCGGGGGTTGTGCTCCGCAGGGACTGGAGGAGGTTGCTCAATACACCTTGGCACTCCCGCAGTACTGTACATGCCAGCAGCTGGAGGATAGTTACAAAGCTGCCACTCCCCGACGCCACCCCCCTACTGGCCCCTTCAGGCCTGAAAGCCCAAAAGCTCCCGGAGATTTTTGCAGTGGTGCGCACCATATTCGCGGAGTACGTGAGGTTGGGTGAGTGTGAGGTCAGGGTCCTGTCGAAGGGTAGTCGAGTGGGAATAAATAGGGAGGTCCTCAGGAGTGCAATACAACAGCAATACACAGGCAACACACCAGCAACACGCAAACCGAGGCAAGAGGAGGTGGGCGGGGTCATCCTGCGGAGTCTCCAGTTGGCCAGCAAGGCGAACTGTACGGGGGAGAGACTTCCCTTCCATCCTTGTGTGCGCCCTGTCGACTGGGAAAATCTTAGAAAAAAAAATTTCCTCTGCGAAAAACCCTTAGAAAAAAAAGTTTCCCTTACAAAATTCTTAGAAAAAAACTTTTTTTCCCCGTACAAAAGTTCTTAGAAAAAAAGTTCAGAATCCTGAAAGTGGGGAACCAGCCCCCCAGTTAGGAACAGCCCTGAAATGAGATCGACCTTTTTTTTTGCACATAACACACCTGTGTGGTACGGGAAATGCTACGAGGAACGCGATGGACTCGGGACTGCTGCTGGCCTCTCTTGCTATGGTTTACTTATGTTTCGTGCTCCACCTGCTCCACCTCATTCTGCACTTCAGATGATCCACTTCACGTGGGTTACGGGGTTTGGGACAACGATGATATGTTGTGTCCGACGACAAGGTAAGGTAAGCTCATCGAGGTACACCAAACCGGAGTTGTCAAATCAAAAAAGACACACCGCCCGAGAGGCAATTGGTGTGACACAACAGCGATGACACAACCACTCTGCCCGAGGGGGCGCGTTTTTAGCGACCGAGACCTCCTCTCCTGACTGAGGGACACACGATCTGACCGTCCGAGAGACGCAGCATTCTACCCTGCCCGAGGGGCACCCACTCTCCTGACCGAGAGACACGCAGTCTTGCCCGAGGGGCACCTGGTTTCCTGACCGAGACAATATTCTGCCCGAGGGGCACTCACTCTCCCGACCGAGAGACACGCAGTTTTGCCCGAGGGGCACCTGTTCTCCTGACCGAGACAATATTCTGCCCGAGGGGCACCCACTCTCCCGACCGAGAGACGCAGCATCTCGCCCGAGGGGCACCTGTTCTCCTGACCGAGACAAAAATTTTGCCCGAGGGGCACCCGTTATCCTGACCGAGACAAAACTATGCCCGAGGGGCACCCACTCTCCCGACCGAGAGACGCAGCATCTCGCCCGAGGGGCACCTGTTCTCCTGACCGAGACAAAAATTTTGCCCGAGGGGCACCCGCTCTCCCGACCGAGAGATACACAATCTTGCCCGAGGGGCACCAAATCCCGACCGAGAAGACGACCCTCACACCATGCTCGTGTCAGGTCTCAAGAGGGCCGAAGCCGCGGTTGAGGACAACAACACCCCCACGCACTGGTTCTAATAAATGACGGCGAGGTGCACGGGGGGATCAGCACGAAGGAGGGGCGCAAAAAGATGGGGATGATGACGCCGTGGTGTTCAAGGTGGTCCTCCGCCGCTTATGAACGTGACAGCGGGACAGCGCTGCGCCCGTGGCCGCAGCGGATTGAGGACATTCCCATCAGCCATCGAGACTATCACCGCGCCTCGCCGAAAACCTGCTTCACGCTTGATCGCGCTCAAGGTTTCCAAACGCATACTTCAGCTGGAGGTTCCGTCACAGAGGCGCTGACAAAGGCGGGACCAAGAGCAACAGTCGGGTGCTGATAAATGGGTCGATACTGATGCAGCAAAGTGACGTCAGTGATATCCAACTCCTACTTTCCTGACCGAGACACGATCTTGCCGAGGAGCATCGGACCGAGACACCCACTTCTGCCTGAGGGGCACCTAGCCGAGACGCATTTTTCCTGCCCGAGGGGCATCTCGCCGAGACATTACCTGCCTGAGGGGCACCTGGCCACGACATACCTACAGCTTACGCTTGCGGGGCACCCTGCCTGAGGAGCACCTGGCCAAGACATACATTTCCGCCTACGAGGCACCCTGCCCGAGGGGCACCTGGTCAAGACACACACTTCCGCCTACGGGGCACCCTGCCCGAGGGGCACCTGGCCAAGACAGACACCTCTGCCTACGAGGCACCCTGCCCGAGGGGCACCTGGCCAAGACATACACTTCCGCCTACGAGGCACCCTGCCCGAGGGGCACCTGGCCAAGACATACACTTCCGCCTACGAGGCACCCTGCCCGAGGGGCACCTGGCCAAGACATACACTTCCGCCTACGAGGCACCCTGCCCGAGGGGCACCTGGCCAAGACAGACACTTCCGCCTACGAGACACCCTGCCCGAGGGGCACCTGGCCAAGACATACACTTCCGCCTACGAGGCACCCTGCCCGAGGGGCACCTGGCCAAGACATACACTTCCGCCTACGAGGCACCCTGCCCGAGGGGCACCTGGTCAAGACATACATTTCCGCCTACGGGGCACCCTGCCTGAGGGGCATCTGGCCGCGACATACACTTCCGCCTACGGGGCACCCTGCCTGAGGGGCACCTGGCCAAGACGCACATTCATGCCCGAGGGACACCGGGCCGAGACATTACATTCCCTGCCTGAGGGACACCTGGCCGAGACACATTCCTGCCGAGGGGCACTCACTCCCGACCGCGAGACGCAGGATTTTGCCTGAGGGGCACCTCCTCTCCTGACGGAGACACAACCCCGCCCAGCACAGTGCCGAGGGGCATTTACGCTTTCGACTGGAATACCGAGCCTGACCCGGGGAGACACAATCGTGCCACAATCGTGAGGGGCATACTCTCTTGATTGAGAAATACACCCTTTTTGCCCGAGCGACGGCACCTGAAGGCGGAAGGGTGGCCTGTCACACACAGCCTGCCAGATCCAGCTCGAGCACGGTGACGCGACGTGAGCTTTCCGAGGGCGACAGTTTTCGTGTACCAATGCAACGCCCCCGGACACGCCCCCGAGAAGCCGGCACGTCTGTCGTGCCCAGCTTATCTGCGCGAATGCCGACTACGCGCACCCCGGCGTCAAGCGGATGCCCGCACACGCCCCAAGCGGGGCATACTCCGTCGAAGCATAGTCTCCCTGCCGGGGGACACACATTCAAGCCTGCATTATTCACAGGGGTCAGGGGGAGTTCCGGGCGTCTGTGGCCCGGTGTTGAGACGTACGACCTCACAGTTCCATGCAGGGAAGGGGAGCTGCTGACTGGACACCTGCGAGGTGCCGTGGGACATACACAGAGATCAGGTATCCAACACAGCCGAGACGCTCTCCCAAGCTGCACTGCTCGGGGAGCAAAAGAAGCAGCGACTGAGAGACGCGTCCGCATCGCCTGTGTCAGCGGTGCCGCCGCTGAGGGGGTCCACCGAAACCGCAGCCATGGCAGCGGGCCGAGATCATTCCACAAGGTTGGGGGGCAGTCGGCCAGTCTTCCCGAGTACCCAGCAGCCTACTCGACAAGCCCGAACAGCGACTGCAGCGTGCGACAAGCTCCGGTCCGCGGGGACTCACCTCTCTCATTAAGAAGGCGACTCCGAGAATCCTTCTGGCATGCCCACACCTCCAGGGCCTCGAATTTCCTCACGCACCGGGAAATACGCCCTCCACACTGAGTCCGGGCGTTACCACTGAATCGACGCCACGTGGGGCCACAGGGCCTCCGTTTGATGCGCTGTCTACGAGGCGGGCGATGGGGCAGGTACAGTGGGGATCAGCCCAGTGGGAAGGGGGCCGCAGGAACGTGTTGTCCACCGCTCGAGCGGAGTTCAGGAGACGACAGTGCGCGCGATCGCCCTCTTTCACCCAGAAGGGCCGGCACCTCTCACACCTACCCCTGGGCACTCCATGCAGCGTCTCCAGTGCGCCATGAAGAGGCGCGTTGGGCTTCACCCCGCAACTCGCTCGCAGCCAGCGAAGACCGGAGAGGACACAGAGAGCCACAGAGCGATCGAGATCACGCCGGAAAGCACCGGGTGTTGGCCGGGCTCCCGAAGGGCGAGAGTTTAAGACGGCCGGACAGTAGACTGCTGCGGAGGAGCTGGGAGGCGAGTTTCAGACTGTGATTTCTCGATCCGCTGAGCCCTGTCCCCAGGCGAGAGCTGCCGGGTCATGGTGGCTGAATATGCACGAGCGTCGCGGTGGTGGTGCTGGGAGCGCACCAGAGGACTGTCACGCTGAGGGGCTGGGCATGGCCACTGACTACCTGGATACGGCCGTCTCAGTGCATCGCCCGGGGTGCAAAACGACATCGAGGATGTCAGGAAGAAGGGTCATGTGGGCACACACCAATATGTCGGAGACGTGAAGAAGCCTCGAGGGGAAGGGTTCCCCAGGGGATGGAGGATCCCGAAGAGGTACAGGGTGAGGATTCAAATACCCGGAGTGGGAAACGCACCAGACGTCGGGGGTCAGCCAAGAGCGGGTGGTTGCAGCACAGGCGGGGCTGTGTGCAACCTTTGCCCCCTTAGTTTCGCCGGGTTGAGACGCATCAACTCTCTCGCCGGGTGCGGCAACTGGAGAGACAGGCATGTTGTCGATAGGGCACACCAAGAATCACGAGGCTGACCACACGACGGCGGCACACGGCCGAGGCAGGCGGATCCCCTCAGCGAGTGAGGTTCGATCGTTTTCCGTACAAGGTGCTCGTGACAACGTAGAAAGCGGTACATTACCATCGGAGGGATGCATACGATGGGCGACGGAGCCTGATCACTTCAATAGTAGACCGTTCGCGCGGCGTCCCTAAGTCCTTGGGTCCTAAGGGTCCTGGGTGGAAGCGTCCAATGCAACACTCACAGCATAGAGGCCAAGTGTTTCTCGTAGTATTTTGCACATAACACACCTGTGTGGTACGGGAAATGCTACGAGGAACGCGATGGACTCGGGACTGCTGCTGGCCTCTCTTGCTATGGTTTACTTATGTTTCGTGCTCCACCTGCTCCACCTCATTCTGCACTTCAGATGATCCACTTCACGTGGGTTACGGGGTTTGGGACAACGATGATATGTTGTGTCCGACGACAAGGTAAGGTAAGCTCATCGAGGTACACCAAACCGGAGTTGTCAAATCAAAAAAAAAATATGGGGGGGGGGGTTCAAAGTGCAAGAGGTGGAGCCCGTTCAACAGGTGGAAGCGTCCAATGCAACACTCACAGCATAGAGGCCAAGTGTTTCTCGTAGTATTTTTTTCCAGAAAACCGGGAACCGGGAAACCCTGGTTTTGAAAACCGGAAAACCAGACCTATCTTATCCCCTGAGGTAGTTCCCATCCTCACAGTTTTTCTTTCTCTGCAGATTTCCTGAGACTGGGACCCCCAAAAAAAGGGGGAAAACCCCCCAAGAAAAAACAGGGGGTTTTTGGGGGTTTTTTTCCTGGGGCCGAAATCCTCAATCTCAGGGGGTCTTCGCTACGGAGTGACCGTCAGTGCGTTTTGGTGAATTCCCTGTTAAATTAGCTGAAAACTGACGGAGTTTGACGGAGGATAACTGCCAGCGAAGACCCCCTCAATCATGATTTAAATATATCCCTGGTGTGGAAGCGTCAACGCAAAAAAGAAACCAAAGCAAAAAGTGCCGAACAAAGCGCAGTGCCACTTTTCATTCGATCAACGCTTCGCTCCCTGTCTGTCTCTCTTCCCCTCGCAAACAAGTTTACTAGAGGCTTACCGAGGGGATTTGCTGTGGGAGGCCTACGTGGTTCGTGGTACCTTCTGCCACTTGCGCCGAGGGACCGCGCGCGGGCGCGGAGGTCCGAAGGGCAGAGAGAAGTGAGGGCCTGCCGAGGAGACGCGACAGCTCGGGCCGCGCGGGCACCAGTCAATCAGCGGCCCAGGTGCACCGCATAGCGAGGCGAGGAACGAAGCACGCGGGAACGGGTCGGCGCCAGACCGTAGAGCCTGTGGGCCAAGACACTGTGGCAGAGCAACAGCCAGTGTCCCAATGCCAAGACGTTGCGCGGCAGAGGCACACTGCCGCACACACAGCAACAACCCCTCGAGGGAGCCGACACCGACTGGGACGCAAGGAGTCGGCGGCAGAGGTCGTCACCGGGGAGGTGGCGGCCCCACCACCAGCAGAGGCGGGCATGTGCACCGTGACCCCACCGAGCAGGCGGCCACAGATCGGGCGCGCATCCCCTGCGCTACGTCCTGCAGGCGACTGGCAGGAGCCGTCGGAACTGACGACGGTCGATGTGCAGTTTTGGGCGAAAGAGAAGCAGAGCGCGGGATTCCACCCACAGAACAGGGGACAAGCCTGACACAGTTCGACACAGAGCAAAGCCCACAAACATATTCTCTCTTCATGTTTCACTTTTTGCGAGTGTGTGAAGCAAACGGAAAGGTAGCCTCAGCCTGTCCCAGTGGTTGTGTGGCGGTGGGGTGACCTCGTGAAGCAGGTGTCGTGAGTCCGCCACCCTGTGCCGTGTGTGTGCCACACTGCCTCACTCCTTCACAGGATGCACTCCTCTCGATTACGCTGCCAAGAATACTTCCGAGCATGCTGTGATGATCGTCGAAGCCTTGAGTTCTCAGTGTCCAGCTGTGGCGGCGACCACTGGTATGCACTGTCCTGCTTTCTCACAATGTGATCTCTTCTTCTCTTGGGTGGTGCCTGACTTCGTCCCTCTACAGACTTGATCTGGTGCTGGTGTTCGGTCTGCCTTGTTCGTCAGTTGGTTTGTGTCTGGCGACACATGCAGGGTCCCTCTTCATGGAAGTTCGAGAGGTGTACCTGGCATCGTGTTGGGCAGAGGACAGGCAGCGCCTACCCCGTGGAGTCTCGGTGCAGTACACGACACGCACCTTGTGGGTCGGATGCTTAGAAGGTGCATCCAGGGTGCAGGCTGCCTGTCAGTCCAGGCCGCGTTTGTGCCGTGCCTGTTTGTGTGTGTCTCGCATAGTTGACGTGGACTCATCCCAGCACCCATCACCACAGACAAAGAGCCCAGCGCCGCAGTCTCCTCGGCGGGGGGCACAGGCGATGGGGGCTGCCAACAGCATGTGGACACGGATGCGGCTGAAGCCGACCAGGAGACGTGCAGAATGTCGCTGAGTGAAGCCATCGCGCGGGACGACTTGCAGTGCCTTCAGCAGCTCTTGGCAGACGGTGCTGACGTGCATGCCAAGGACGCACAGGGTATGCTTCATGGTTCAGGTTCGGAGCAGCGGACCCCACCTCTCTATGCTTCATGGTTGTAATCTGAAGAGGTTACATTCAGAGCCACGTCAGAGGGTCTTGTAGAGGTACAAGGCCTCTTGTTCGACAACGGACGGGGACTGCCTGCAAGAGGTTACTGACAGGCGCGGCTATCCACTGATTCACGTGTGCACGCTGGGTCTGCTTCCCACCTTCCCGCAGCCTCAGCCTGTCCCAGTGGTTGTGTGGCGGTGGGGTGACCTCGTGAATCAGGTGTCGTGTGTCCGCCACCCTGTGCCGTGTGTGATGATGCCACACTGCCTCACTCCTTCACAGGATACACTCCTCTGCATTGGGCTGCCATGAACACAGGCGATCATGCTGTGAGCGCCGTACATCTCATGGTCAATGTGGGTGCAGATTTGACTGTGAAGGGCCACCGGGGTATGCAGCCTCCCCCTTGCTGAGATTATGAGCTTTTCAGCGTGCATTCGGTGCACCTGTCTGCCTTGCACACTTGGTCTGTTTCCACCTTCCCGCAGCCTCAGAGAGTCCGCCACCCTGTGCTGTGTGTGATGTGCCACACTGCCTCACTCCTTCACAGGATACACTCCTCTGCATTGCGCTGCCATGAACACAAGCGAGCGGGCTGTGAAGATTGTACATCTCATGCTCGATGTGGGTGCTGATTTGACTGTCGAAAGCGTCCACGGTATGCAGCCTCCCCCTTGCGGAGGTTGTGAGCATTTCAGCGTGCATTCGGTGCACCTGTCTGCCTTGCACACTTGGTCTGTTTCCACCTTCCCACAGCCTCAGAGAGTCCGCCACCCTGTGCTGTGTGTGATGGTGCCACGCTGCCTCGCCCCTTCACAGGATACACTCCTCTGCATTGCGCTGCCATGAACACAAGCGAGCGGGCTGTGAAGATTGTACATCTCATGGTCGATGTGGGTGCTGATTTGACTGTGAAGAGCAACTACGGTATGCAGCCCCCCCCTTGCGGAGGTTGTGAGCATTTCAGCGTGCATTCGGTGCACCTGTCTGCCTTGCACACTTGGTCTGTTTCCACCTTCTTACGCACACTTGTGAGCAGAAAATGTCACTTCACCACAGCCAAACGTGCTCCGCACACCACTAGCCTCCCCCATCACAGGAGTTGAGGTTTTGTGTGTGGAAGCGTCAACGCATCACAAACAAAATACGAGTAAAGAGCGGCTGTACTGGAGTGACATTTTCCACGTGTGTGATGATGCCACACTGCCTCGCCCCTTCACAGGATCCACTCCTCTGCATTGCGCTGCCAAGAACACAAGCGCGTGTGCAGTGGAGACGGTGCAGCTCATGCTGTCTCAGGGTGCTGATGTGCACAGCAGGGATGTGAAAGGTATGCCACCCCTTTGCTGAGGTTGTGAGCACTTCCTCCTCCATTCGGTGCACCTGTCTGTCTTCATACATGTACGGTGGACTCCAGCCACCCTAGCGGGGGTCTGAGAACTCCCGCAAATGGGCGAAGAGCGGAAGTCTGAGACTCCCCCTAGCGGGAGTCTTGAGCCCAACATCTGTGAAAACTCCCGCTCGGGTGAGTCCAGGCTCCCGCTAGTTGAGACTCCCGAAAAGGGTTACCCCCGCTGGAGTCCACCGTGTGTGTGCACACTTGGTCTGCTTGCCACCTTCCCGCAGCCTTAGCCTGTCCCAGTGGTTGTGTGGCGGTGGGGTGACCTCGCGAAGCAGGTGTCGCGATTCCGCCACCCTGTGCCGTGTGTGATGATGCCACACTGCCTCACTCCTTCACAGGATGCACTCCTCTCGATTACGCTGCCAAGAATACTTCCAAGCAAGCTGTGAAGATCGTCGAAGCCTTGCGTTCTCAGTGTCCAGCTGTGGCGGCGACCACTGGTATGCACTGTCCTGCTTTCTGACAATGTGATTTCTTTGAGCACATTTATGATGCGTAAAAGTGTAGGAGTGCTTCCGACGATCCTGTTCCTTTTCTGTGTGTCTAGCTATCTCGTGTTCACATGTGCTCCACACCCACATCAAAGCAGCAGGCTAGGGTGGTGGAAGCGTCAACGCATCATTAAGGAAGAAGGAAGCACGGTTGCTACGCTTTTCTTCTCTTGGGTGGTGCCTGACTTCGCCCCTCTGCAGACTTGATCTGGTGCTGGTGTTCGGTCTGCCTTGTTCGTCAGTTGGTTTGTGTCTGGCGACACATCAGGGTCCCTCTTCATGGAAGTTCGAGAGGTGTACCTGGCATCGTGTTGGGCAGAGGACAGGCAGCGCCTACCCGTGGAGTCTCGGTGCAGTACACGACACGCACCTTGTGGGTCGGATGCTTAGAAGGTGCATCCAGGGTGCAGGCTGCCTGTCAGTCCAGGCTGCGTTTGTGCCGTGCCTGTTTGTGTGTGTCTCGCATAGTTGACGTGGACTCATCCCAGCACCCATCACCACAGACAAAGAGCCCAGCGCCGCAGTGTGCTCAGCGGGGGGCACAGGCGATGGGGGCTGCCAACAGCATGTGGACACGGATGCGGCTGCCATCACCACAGACAAAGAGCCCAGCGCCGCAGTGTGCTCAGCGGGGGGCACAGGCGATGGGGGCTGCCAACAGCATGTGGACACGGATGCGGCTGCCATCACCACAGACAAAGAGCCCAGCGCCGCAGTCTCCTCGGCGGGGGGCACAGGCGATGAGGGCTGCCAACAGCATGTGCACACGGATGCGGCTGAAGCCGACCAGGAGACGTGCAGAATGTCGCTGAGTGAAGCCATTGCGCGGGACGACTTGCAGAGCCTTCAGCAGCTCTTGGCAGACGGTGCTGACGTGCATGCCAAGGACGCACAGGGTATGCTTCATGGTTCAGGTTCGGAGCATCGTACCCCTCCTCTTGTTGGACGGTCTGAAGAGTTTACATTCAGAGGTTACAGTCAGAGGCACATCTCAGAGGGTCTTCCCTGCATGCATTGTTGTGCACTTGGTCTGCTTGCCACCTTCCCGCAGCCTCAGCCTGTCCCAGTGGTTGTGTGGCGGTGGGGTGACCTCGTGAAGCAGGTGTCGTGGGTCCGCCACCCTGTGCCGTGTGTGATGATGCCACACTGCCTCACTCCTTCACAGGACGGACTCCTCTGCATTGCGCTGCCAAAAGGTCAACCAACCAATGTACGCCGATGGTACGCCTCTTGCTCTCCCAGGGAGCACAAGTCAATGTGAGGGACAACATCGGTATGAAGCCCCTCCCACTGTACCACGTGGCGATTCGCCTATCGCCCTGTCATTGCCCATTTCCTTCACACTGTCGGAAGCGGTCTTCAGCGTGACCTCGGTCAAAGATCTGGGCCAACGAGCGAAGGGAGATCACCTTTGTGCTTCCTTCTTCTTTGATTTCAACACCTCCCCTCCCCCCTTGCTGAGGTTGAAGTTTACTCGATCACCTCTTCAGTGCACCTGTCTTGCCTTCATACATGTGTGCACACTTGGTCTGCTTCCCACCTTCCCGCAGCCTCAGCCTGTCCCAGTGGTTGTGTGGCGGTGAGGTGACCTCGTGAAGCAGGTGTCGTGAGTCCGCCACCCTGTGCCGTGTGTGATGATGCCACACTGCGTCACTCCTTCACAGGACGGACTCCTCTGCATTGCGCTGCCAGGAGCACAAGCGATCATGCTGTGAACATCGTACATCTCATGGTCGATGTGGGTGCTGATTTGACTGTGAAGAGCAACCGGGGTATGCAGCCTCCGCCTTGCTGAGATTATGAGCATTCCAGCGTGCATTCGGTGCACCTGTCTGCCTTGCACACTTGGTCTGTTTCCACCTTCCCGCAGCCTCAGAGAGTCCGCCACCCTGTGCCGTGTGTGATGTGCCACACTGTCTCGCCCCTTCACAGGATCCACTCCTCTGCATTGCGCTGCCAAGAACACAAACGCGTGTGCAGTGGAGACGGTGCAGCTCATGCTGTCTCAGGGTGCTGATGTGCACAGCAGGGATGTGAAAGGTATGCCACCCCTTTGCTGAGGTTGTGAGCACTTCCTCGAGATCCTCGAGATCTCGTGGGCTCTTTCACCACCCACCCCCCCCCTTCGGTGGGTGGGGGCCGAGCCCAGAATTTTTTTTCGAAGACATTGCAAGATGTTATAGGAAATTTTTCAGGATCGGTTTTGAGGAGGCGTTCCGTGCTCTACACTCATCACACCACCACACCTTCATCAGCCAGGAGACTTGTGTATTTCGTCACCAAGAGTTTTTTCGTTGAGGCTTCACACCAAGTCAGACGTCCTTCGCCGTCTTTTCTTGCAAAAGCCCAAGGTTGGGTGTGTGTGTTCAAAAAAAAAATCGGCACCCCCCCAGAGCTATTCCTAACTAGGGGTCTGGATTCCATGATTTTGAATTTCAGATTTTTCCTCTGTCTGGCGCGTTTTTTTTGCACTCTGTTTGGCGCGTTTTTTTTTACGCACACGACTTTCGCGCGGAAAGTGGCATTCAGCTCTGCCAAACGTGCTCTACACACCACCCCCTTCATCAGGCAAGTGGGTTTGTAAGTGTGTGTGGAAGCGTCAACGCACATTTATTTTTAGTGAGAAGAGTCAGAAGCAGCGAAAAGGGACGAGCGGAGCCGCCAAAGCGCGTGAACAAAAGCAGCGGGGACGCGTGTGTTTTACAGGACCGCCAAAGCGCGTGAACAAAAGCAGCGGGGACGCGTGTGTTTTACAGGAGCAGCGGGGTGAAGGAACAGCGGTGGTGAAGGACAGCAGAGCGGGTGTGTTTTGAAGGGCCGCCAAAGCGCGTGAACAAAAGCAGCGGGGACGCGTGTGTTTTACAGGACCGCCAAAGCGCGTGAACAAAAGCAGCGGGGACGCGTGTGTTTTACAGGAGCAGCGGGGTGAAGGAACAGCGGTGGTGAAGGACAGCAGAGCGGGTGTGTTTTGAAGGGCCGCCAAAGCGCGTGAACAAAAGCAGCGGGGACGCGTGTGTTTTACAGGACCGCCAAAGCGCGTGAACAAACGCAGCGGGGACGCGTGTGTTTTACAGGAGCAGCGGGGTGAAGGACCAGCGGTGGTGACGGACAGCAGAGCGTGTGTGTTTTACAGGGGCGCCAAAGCGCGTGAACAAAAGCAGCGGGGTGAAGGATCAGCGGGTGTGAAGGACAGCTAGAGGCGTACGACAAGCAGAGTAGTGAGGAAAGATGGACGTCGACTGGGCTTTGGTCGAGGTGCCGGCCCTCTCTATGGAGCCCGCAGCGGAGCCGATGCAGCACTGCGTGTTCCCCACATGCGCCACCGTCCATGAGGGCGGAACGGCGCACGCATGCAACGCCTGCGGACAAGCCACGACGAGGACATGTGTGCGGGCGCATCTGCACCCGAAGGCGGTGGCGGACGCCTTCGTCGCCCACATGGGCAGCGCCGGATGGGTATGCCCAATGTGCGCGTGGACGAAGATGCAGGCAGGCGGCGCGGCAGCAGCGGAGGAGGCCGCTGAAGAGGAGGACGGGCTGGGGGCGCTGCCCCAACTGGGAGCCGGTGAAGGGCTCAACATGGAGGCGCGCATGACTCGGCTGGAGGCGAAGGTGGAGGAGCAGGCCGAGACCATCGCCGATCTGCAGAGGCAGCTGCAGGAGGCTGACGAGGGGTTGCCGGACGACTTCTCGCCATACGCGGTCGCGACGTGGCGCCCTGGCATATGGAAGGGCGCGGTGCGGCGGCAGATCCGGGCAGAGGTGTCCCGCGTGTTCCGGGAGGCGAGCCTGCCAGCGTCGGGCACAGATGCGGGGGAATGGATGCACAGCCTCCGCAAATGCTTCGAGCACTTCGACGACGTGCTAAAGCTCATGAAGATGAACACGGAGGAGGAACCCAGCCTGCTGCCCCTGCACCGCATCGTGTGCGAAATGTCGGCTCTGGCCTGCCTCACGGGGTATGTGGCACGTGCCTACTACGAGCACAAGGCGAAGAACATCCCACCCCTCACGTTCTCGGCGTCTCTGCACCAGCGGCTGGTGGGAGAGGCGAATGATGCGCAGGCGAAGGCGAACCCGCGCCGTTTGGTACCACCGCGTGTGCAACAGGGGGCTGACCCGCGCTACACGCCGTACCCCACCGGGAAGACGGGAAAGGGGGCGGAGCAGAGGGCAGTGGGAAAGGGGTCGAAAGGGCCCCGCGGGGGACAGTGACTCCAGCAGACCACCCACCCAGGAACCAGCCCAACGCCGCCCACACCATCCCCATACGAGTTCATCCTGAAAGAAAAGAAGCAAACCAACAAGGGCCGCCCCCGCATCAAGCAACAACCACTGTCGAGCGAGATGAGGCTGATCATCATGGAGGCCACGCAGGAGGCTTTGGGGAACGCACTGTCGAGTTCGTACTGGACGGCTCTGCGCAGGAGCTACGAGAGGTACCGCGAGTTCAGAGAGGAGTGGTGCAGGGGGGAGGGCCGCACACTACGACACGAGGAGGGGATCACCCTGTGGATCACACACCTGCGGCTCAACGGACTGTCCGCCCCATCGGCGCTGCAATACCTGGGCAACATCATCGCGAGCCTGCGCCGCTTCGAGTCGTGGGAACAGGAAGGACACGTGCTACGGGACTTCAAGCGAAGCTTGTGCCGCAGCGGGGCATTGAAGCCAGCACAACAGGCGCACCCCGCGACTCAAGAACAGGCAGCACAGGCAGTGGCTCAGGAACCGCGGCCGCTGGTGCGTCTGGCCGTCGCAATGATGTGGCACGGGGCGGCGAGAGCGTCGGATGTGCAACGATTGTCAACGCGGGACATCCAGACGGAAGCAAAGTCAGACCAGATCACCATCGTGTGGACCACCACGAAGTCGGACCCCTTCCAGCTGGGGAAGACAACGGGTATGTCACTGCCACCGGAGATGCTGAAGATCCTGCGGAGCCGTATGAAAGAGCTAAAGACAGAAGGGAGCCTGTTTCCCCCGAGCGTGACATACCGATGCATCGCGGCGGCGGTGAAAAGGGTGGATGCCCGATTGACGCCGCACTCCCTCCGGAGGGGGGCCCTCCACCATCTGGCACGCAACGGGGTGCCAGTCGAGAAGCTGATGATGCTGTCGCGACATGCGACCCCCGACGCGGTGTTTCGATACATACCAGCAGCAACGACACAGCGTGTGGCAGACACAGCGGCACTGTCCAAAGAGCTGGCCAAAAACGCGTGAGACACAGGGGACCAGAGTTTAGCACACATTTCCCGTACAAAAGGAGGCGAGACATCACACGTGAACTACGACGGTATGACTACCCGACAGGGGGCGGCGCAGCAGGGGTCGGTGGAGGAAAGGACGGTACCGGCGCGGGGCCCGGGCCGACTCACAACGATGACCCGACACGCGCAGGGGATCCAGCCGCACAGCCGAGAGAGCGCCCAAAGACATACCACAGGCCTCAGCTCTCCATCCAAGTATACCAACCTCCTGAAGAAAACGACAGCTCCGACGACACGGCGGACACCGACTCAGAACACGGACCGGGCATAGACGCCGATCTCTACGGGGAGAGTGTCGGCGTGCACCACAAAGGACATATCGTGCGACCTGCCCATGAAAGGCAAGACCCATCTGAAGACGACCGCCTTGCTCCGATCTGCGACACGCGCCTCAACCTGGCGCGACTCCGCGAGCTGGACTCCAACGAGGAACTGCGAGACGTGTTGGACCTCATTACAGACCCCGAAGCCTTCAGAAATGCGTTGCTCCCCGGAGCACGCGACCACTTCAGGAACAAGTGGAGGATGATATCACGCCATACATTGAAACATGTCGACGACCTCATCGCCTACGGCGTTATCGCTATAGCCTGTACTCATGCGATACTCACCTTACCAGCCTTTACCGTGCCGAAGAAGTCAGGGGGGACACGCTTCATCGTCGACGCACGTACTCTGAACTCGTACATGGCGCGACCGCCAGACATGAGATTGGACGACATCCTGGAGGTGACGCGCCGCATCGCTGAGTCAACTTGGGTTGTGCTCGCTGACGCGAGGAGCTGGTTCTACCAGTTTCCGGTGGAGGAGGAGATCCAGCGCTACTTCGGAATCCGCTTCGGGGACAAGCGGGACGAATTTGTGCCAGCGTTTCTGTCGGTGATGTGCATGGGGTGGTCACACTCACCAGCAATTGCCAACCGGAGTGCGAGGGTGCTCCTCCCTCCAAGAGACGGCATCGTCTGGATAGACAATTTTGTGGTCACAGCCGAGACACTGGACGAGGTGCAGGCGAAGTACAGGGTCTTCCGCGAAAGGTGCGACTACGTCAACGCGACCCTGAACCTCGACGATGCCGACCACGGGATGCCGACGCAACGTTTCTGCACGTTCGGGATCCAGTTTGACCTGGTGGAGCACAGATTCCGCATGGACCCTGCATGGGTGGCGAAGGTGGCACAGCGGGAGGAGCTGGCGGAGACGTTGGAGGGAACAACAACGCCGCGGAGGGCCTTCCGCATCTTCGGATCCATCGTCTGGCAGTCATACGTCATGCGCGCGCCACTGTGTTTCGCTCCCGCAATCCTCTCTTTCGTCCGGCGCCTAGGACGCCGGGCGCACGACAACAACGCGGCGTGGGATGTCAACACACGAGTGCCGAACTCAGTGATCCGGGAGACAGCAGCACGGATGGAGTTCATGCGCGATAACAATTGGCACCACCAGGCAGACCCAACATCGCGGGCAACGCTGTGGTCCGACGCGTCATCGACGGAGTGGGCGGCGATACTCGAACTGGGAGAGGAGACGGTCACACAAGGGGTGTTCACCGGGGCAGATCGGGATGCGCACATCTTCCTGAAGGAGGCCTTCGCCGTGTGGCAAGGGCTACGCATCATCAACTCACAGGACATCGCTGTGACGTGCAACATCGACAACCTCCCCCTAGTATTTTGCATGCGGCGAGGGCACTGCGCGAACCACAGAGGCAACCTGCTACTGCAGCGCATATTCCTCGTGGCACGGACGAAGCGACTGCGGCTCAACCCCCAGTGGGTGCCAACCGACGAGCAGCGGGCTGACACCTACACGCGCGGAACACGAGCCGAACGGGCAATCCGCCTCGAGCCAGCACATATACCAACACGCAGCACCACGTAACCCGCACTCGGCACCGTATGATTACATGACCAACCGGTGCGCGAGCACGTCCCTCCGGAAGAGGGTCCTGGGTGTGGAAGCGTCAACGCATCAAACGAAGTATCAACAGTAGAGAAAGAGCGGCAGAGTTGAAGTGACACTTTTTACGCACACGACTTTCGCGCGGAAAGTGTCATTCAGCTCTGTCAAACGTGCTCTACACACCACCCCCTTCATCAGGCAAGTGGGTTTGTAAGTGTGTGTGGAAGCGTCAACGCATCAAACGAAGTATCAACAGTAGAGAAAGAGCGGCAGAGTTGAAGTGACACTTTGCACTGCAGGAAAATAATTTTCTGGTGAGGATTCACCGGAGTGGAGGGTGCTGAGGGGCTGAGCGGCTGGGGGGATGCTGCCTGTGAGGGAGAAGATGCACCAAGCAAAGACACACGGCCCCGGAGGGGCCGTGTGTCTGTGTTCAGTGGTGCATTCCTCCGCACCTCAGTGCACTCTCCGACCTGCATGTCTACGGGGGTCTGAGCCCACATGGCAACCCCGAGGAAGGGGTGCAAACAGACACCCCATGGCCAAAATGACCCCACCGCGATCCGCACAGATCCCAAATATTCAGAGGAACAGGGTTTTGAAAAACCTGTAAGTGGGGTCCCGCTGGGTGGGTGGTGTGGGTGGGCTGATTTCTGGCCTCCCAGTCACATCCTCCCTTCAGAAGTCCCTGAACCAGACCCACATTTCATGGGTGAAACTTGGCACGCACACCACCAAAATGACCCCACTACGATCCGCACGGAGCTCAAATAATGCAATAACGCCAGTCATGTGCGGCGATGCGATCAGTTTTGAGCCCCCCAAACAGGTGCCTCAGTAGCGCGTTTTTTTTGTATCCGATTTCGGTCACCAGCCCCCCGGACCCCCAGATTTAGGAAAAGCCCTGCACCCCCCAGGGCCGGTCCTTATATCGTGCGGAAGTGGGCCTTTCCATGGTATCCCCCCTTTACTACACACACCCCTCACCCCGTCCTTCAAAACTATAGGCAGCGCGCAGAGATCGCAAGTTTCGACGCCGCTGATACCGCCCAAGAGATCTTTGAATCCGAGAGGCAACAGAAGGACAACTAGCTTCAACGACAACGCTGCTCCCGCCCGAGAGATCGTTGAATCCGAGAGGCAACAAGGGACAGCAAGCTTCAACTACCCCGCTGAGCCCGCCCGAGAGGTCTTTTGTACCCGAGAGGCATCACAGGCCAGCAGGCTTCAACGACAACCGCTGATCCCGCCCGAGAGGTCTTTGGATCCGAGAGGCAACAAGGGACAGCAGGCTTCAACTACACCGCTGAGCCCGCCCGAGAGGTCCTTGGATCCGAGAGGCATCACAGGCCAGCAGGTTCAAACGACAACCGCTGATCCCGCCCAAGAGGTCTTTATACCCGAGAGGCATCACAGGCCAGCAGGCTTCAACGACAACAGCTGATCCCGCCCGAGAGGTCTTTGGATCCGAGAGGCAACAAGGGACAGCAAGCTTCAACTACCCCGCTGAGCCCGCCCGAGAGGTCTTTTGTACCCGAGAGGCATCACAGGCCAGCAGGCTTCAACGACAACCGCTGATCCCGCCCGAGAGGTCTTTGGATCCGAGAGGCAACAAGGGACAGCCGGCTTCAACTACACCGCTGAGCCCGCCCGAGAGGTCCTTGGATCCGAGAGGCATCACAGGCCAGCAGGCTCAAACGACAACCGCTGATCCCGCCCAAGAGGTCTTTATACCCGAGAGGCATCACAGGCCAGCAGGCTTCAACGACAACAGCTGATCCCGCCCGAGAGGTCTTTGGATCCGAGAGGCAACAAGGGACAGCAGGCTTCAACAACACCGCTGAGCCCGCCCGAGAGGTCCCTGGATCCGAGAGGCATCACAGGCCAGCAGGCTCAAACGACAACCGCTGATCCCGCCCGAGAGGTCTTTGGATCCGAGAGGCAACAAGGGACAGCAGGCTTCAACAACACCGCTGAGCCCGCCCCAGAGGTCCCTGGATCCGAGAGGCATCACAGGCCAGCAGGCTTCAACGGCAACCGCTGGTCCCGCCCGAGAGGTCTTTGTACCCGAGAGGCAACAAGGGACGGCACACTTAAACGACACCGCTGATCCCGCCCAAGAGGTCTTTGGATCCGTGAGGCAACAAGGGACAGCAGGCTTCAACCACACCGCTGAGACCGCCCGAGAGATTCTCTGGATCCGAGAGGCATCAAAGGCCAGCGAACTTCAACGATACCGCTGATCCTGCCCGAGAGATCTTTGCATCCGAGAGGCATCAAAAGGGAAGCAGGCTTCAACTCCACCGCTGAGCCCGTCCGAGAGATCTTTGCATCCGAGAGGCATCAAGGGCCAGCGAACTTCATCAACGCCGCTGATCCGGCCCGAGAGATCTCTAGATCCGAGAGGCGACACAGGACAGCTACCTTTATCAACACCGCTGATCCTACCCAAGAGATCTTTGCATCCGAGAGGCTTCAAAAGGACAGCATACTTTATCAGCACCGCTGACCGCTGATCCTGCTCAGGAGATCTTTGGATCCAAGAGACAAAAATGGCAGCTACCTTCAACAACACCGCTGATCTTGCCCAAGAGATCCTTGGATCCGAGAGGCTTCAAAAGGACAGCAGGCTTCATTAACACCGCTGATCCTACCCAAGAGATCTCTAGATCCAAGAGGCAACAAAGGACAGCTACCTGCAACGATACCGCACCGCTGATCCTTCCCGAGAGATCTTGGCATCCGAGAGGCATCAAAAGGGCAGCAGGCTTCAACTCCACCGCTGAGCCCGTCCGAGAGATCTTTGCATCTGAGAGGCATCAAAGGCCAGCAAACTTCATCACCGCCGCTGATCCTGCCCCGAGAGATCTCTAGATCCGAGAGGCAACACAGGACAGCTACCTTTATCAACACCGCTGATCCTACCCAAGAGATCTTTGCATCCGAGAGGTAGCAAAGGACAGCCACCTGCAACGACACCGCTGATCCTGCCCAAGAGATCTTTGGATCCGAGAGGCAACAGAAGGACAGCAAACTTCAACGGCACCGCTGATCCCGCCCAAGAGGTCTTTGGATCCGAGAGGTACCAGAGGGGCAGCCAACGTCATCTCACCGCTGACCCTACCCAAGATATCTTAGGATCCGAGAGGTACCAGAAGGACAGCATCTTCTTCAACACCGCTTATCCCGCCCAAGAGGTCCTTGGATCCGAGAGGCTACAAAGGACAACAGAGCAGAGGCTGCTCGAAGAGCCAACACACCAGAGGGGCGCAGCTACTGCAAACTACATAGACCCTCTACCTCATCGAGCCTCGCCATCACATGCCCAGGAGGGCGCTCAGGGATCGACAACGCGCGAAGACCGCAACTTCGACACACTTACTGACCCCCCCCCGGGAGACCTTCAAGGTCCCAGAGGCAAGAGAAGGGCAGTAATCATAAATCTACTCGCGCCACGGCACCACACGCCCAGGAGGTCGCTCAAACCCAGGAGGCATCATGCTGACAGCAGCGCCCGCCCAGAAGGCACGTCCGCACTACACAGAGCAGAGGCTACCCGAAGAGCCAACACATCAGAGGGGCACATCGTCTGCATACTACATAGACCCTCAACCTCTTCGAGCATCATCATCACATGCCCAGGAGGGCGCTGCAGAGTCGTCGGCGTGCAGATACCACAGTTTCGACACCGTTATTGACCCCGCCCAAGAGTTCTTCAGATCCAAGAGGCAAGAGAAAGGCGGTATTCATAAATCTACACGCGTCGCGGCGACACACGCCAGGAGTTTGCTCAGACCCAGAAGATCAGCACACAGGTCGCTCAGACCCACCCGGGAGGACCGTGCTGACCGTGCTGAGCAGCGTCTTCGCACAGAAAAGGCGCACCCGAACACGATTGCAGCAGCTCATCTCACAAAGCCACCAAGAGAGCCAGCGCAGCAGAGGGGCACAGCTACTGAATCGCACTACAGAGACCCCCTCCATCTTCACGCCACATCACGTGCCCAGGAGGTCGCTGAGAAATCGGGAACGCGCAGAGACCGCAGCTACACCGCTACTGGCCCCGCCCAGGAGATCCTCAGGATTCCAGAGGCATGAGAAGGGCAGTCACCCTAAATCTACACGCCGCGGCACCACACGCCCAGGAGGCCGTTGAGACCCGAGAGGCCGAATCCACCCGCGCCATCGATGTATATATTGCGGCGCTTGTGCCGACCTGGCGGGGTCCATATCCAAGAGGAAGGCATCGATCCACCCTCCGCCGATGTCGATGCCCTGTTCGGTCGGCGTACGCTCTCACAGCCATACGGAACACAAGACGTTCTCTCAGCCTCGGAGATTCGACACCCGCGACATCACACCCTCACAGTTCTCTGATTCACTGGGTTCTGTGGCGGTTCAGGCCCGCGTCCATGACGAAGTCAAGGCGGGATCTTTCGAACAGTTCAACATCACGAGGTTCACCGATACCATCGACACCCGGACCCCCTCCGAGGCCCAGAGCGATGACCAAGTCTTCGAAGTCCGAAGAGGATCCTCAGACACACAGCAGGACACTTACTCCCAGCACACATCATCTCGCAACCACCGCGACCGCAGTCCTCCGACAGGGACGGGCATTAAAGGGGCTTTCTGGAGGTCAGACAACAGGGACAGTTCGAAATCAGCTCATCGGAGCAGTGACGGGCGCCGCCACGGCAGCCTCTCCCCAGACTCCACACCCCATCTTACCAACGTACCACGACATACCATCTCGCTCCGCGGAGGTTTCGAGACGCCCCAGGCTCTCCAGCCACTCCTCCGTTAGCTTGCAAATAGCATCGCTTGGCGAGCCTGAGTTGGGGCAGCGAGAGTTTCAGACGTGCTCCACTGACTGAACACCCGATTCTCGTCGACCGAGTCAACCCCGCTGCCCGAGACTACTCATCTACTACCCTTCGAACCGGGAGGGGAGTCATGGACCCAGGTTCTTCAGACTATACGACGACTCAGGGGCCGGACGACTTTCACAGGGCTGTTGCAGGCCACCGCGACTACAGCACATTTACTCCTTCACCGATTGCCAAACAACTCATGGACGACGCAAGTTCATGACGCCCTGCAAGGAGGGCACGGCTCAAAGGATCACCGCAGGCCGCCGCTAATCAACATCGAGTTCTCGCCACCGGTCGCGCAGACCTCAAAGCGTTTTCACAGGCGGGCAAAAGCTGCCACCGATCTGATGCACACGCCGACGCTCGTACACCTACCCTTCATCGCGCGTCTGACGCATTCGGCTTCGGCCTGGGCCGTCATGGGGAGCGGAAGAGATCGACCCACTCATACAACGTTCTATTCGTGATCAACGTGGCGGGCGCGAGAGTCCACTGACGTTCCCTACATGATTAGGAATCCAAAATCCTTCGCCGAGACGATCAAAGGTTCACGACTTTCGTGTAAGATGCACCGAAGTCAACGCAGCGAGCTACACATCGAACGAGTCGGCGGGCGCCCCCTATAGGAGGTCGCTATCCTCAGTTTGCAGCCAACCTACGGGCTACGAGGGTGTGATCGAGATAGTGGAAGCGATCAACAAGTACAACCACTCTCTCTGAGATCTCAGAATGTTTACCTCACCCCTTTTCCCTTTCCTATCCTCCGACACAAATCAGAGACTCAAGAATTTATCCCAACTTCGTCCCCTTGGGCGAAGTTGGGACGAAGTAAATCTGAAGCTTTGTTCTTTTAGCGAAGTTGGGCTGAACTTCGCCCCGATCGAACGGCCTGCTTTCCGGAGGGGGCCAACAGGGGGGTCTGGGGAGCTTCGCCCACCAGGCCTGTGGCATGTATCTGGAGACTACCTTGTCTTGTGCTGCGCGATAATGCGGAGTCATATCGGGTGATGGAGACCGGGCGGCCTCAGTAAGCGACGCAGCAAGCCTACCCTATCTGGACGCCTGCAAGGAACAGATGTTCGCTACTGTCCTTCGATCGAAGGCTTGCTTGCCAGGGGGTTGTAACAACCCTAACCCTGATCAGGCAGAATATTGGTCACATTTTCTGGTTGAAAAACCCACCCAAAAAAATTATCGGATGATTATCGGATCCGATAATCGTCCGATAGTGTATCGGATCCGATTCGGATGCACTGTATGAATGCCTAGGGCTAAGTTGGCATGATACGCGTTTCAGAGCACCTTTTTGGCGGGGGCGATACGTGAATCGTATCCGATACGGCAACGGCGCTGATACGGCAGGCGTGCCCCCGAGCCCCTTTCTAGACACGTATCCGATACGCGTCCGGATAAGGTGTTCAGTGATGTCGTGCCTGGTCAGGCAGGTAGGGCAGCTGCCCCCTATTTAATTTCAGTCCGAAACCTTGGTAGGGCAGGCCTGACCAGCCTGCCCCACCAGAAAAATATATCTGATCTGCCCCCGCCCCACTGGGGCCCAGGGAGCAGGGCGATTCCGATTGTCCCAATGACCCACCGAATTTGGTCAGGTGCTTGACTGAAGTCAGCCTGAGAACATCTGTTCACTACCGTGGCCTCCGGCGGCTGGGGGGCTCCGCCCCCCAGACCCCCTTAAAGGCAATCTGCTGGCTCCTGGGGTCTGGGGACCTGAAACACTGACCCCATTCAGTGATAAGACGAGACGCAAATTGTGATACGTGATACGTATCACGTATCACGCCAACTTAGCCCTACTGGGGGGGGGCTAAATAGAAGACCCCCCCCCCCTTCTAACAAAAAACCAGGGGCACATCATGCGGGAAGAACAGGGCCGCTCACATATCATCCAAGCGGTCTGGGGCGCATATGACTACCTCTGGCAGATGCATGAGTGGAGCAAGGCGCCGAATCTGCAGAACATCTCACCACCACTTCCACATCAACCAAAACCGCGATTCCAAGGATGGGAGAAGCACTGGGAGGAACGCTTCGGGGCCATGACTGGATGGGAATCAGCGAGCCGGACGAGACTCCTGGAGGAATACGTATCGACACACGCAGAGATGACCCGATTCAGGCGGGATCAGTGGGAGGCAACCCGCACAATGGAGGCGACGCGGCTCTACACCGAAATGTCCCGCAAGGAAGAACGGCTCCGATGGGTCATCCTGATGGAAGCCGAAGACACCTATCGAAGCATCGCCGAGACTACGGCAGAGATGAAACGATGGGTCTTCGAGCAACAAAGAGATGACGCCCGAAGCTGGGAGAAGGTGCTACGCGACGTGCTATGGGGAGAGGAGGACCAAGAATGGGTAGGCGCAGCAGAGGAGTTCTATAAACAACTAGCGATCCTGCAAATCCTCCATCCTGTGACGCAAAAGCCGAACGACGAAGAGGAGAAAAAAGAGCTGCCCGTGTGGTCGTTCCCCAACCCAACCGGGAATGTATGCTTCATGGCTGCGGCTCTCCAGCTCATAAAAGAGTCACACATCAAGAAGTTACGTGACCTTCCGGAGCTGAAGAGAGACGTACCCCCTCCTCTACATCCTCCGAAGCTTTGCCCTTGCCCCGAAAGGAGCCAACCTGAATCACTACGACATATGCAAAGAGCTTCAGATGGGCACAAACGGAGAATACGAGGATGCGGGAGAGGCCCTCATGCGACTACTCGACAAGACGGAGTCCGAATGGAGTGAATACGGAATGCGGCGATTCAAAGCGACGGCGCCAAGGCTCTGGGATAGCGTGTACGATAGAAACACGTACGAGTGCACGACATGCGGGGCCACCAACGGCACGATGGAGCAACACCACGGAATCTCGATCGGGATGCAGGAACGCGAACAAACGCATCGAGATCTGATGGGAGTCATCGCTGCGGAATGCTTCGACGCCGAGGAGACACTCGTGAAATACTGCGGATCCCCAAAATGCCACGGGGACAAGGCAGTCAACAAGAGAACATGCATCTTCGGCAACACTGCGATCTTCCAGCTGAAGAAAACCAGCTGGGACAAACTACAGAACGCCCCCACCAGGCCGACGCGAGTGGAGATCCCCCGCACCATCACCCTTGGAGGGGCAATGTACGAACTCCGAACGGCAGTACTCTACCGAGGAAGCAGGAACACGGGACACTATACGTGTTTGGCCATCCCTGAGGTGACGAAGCCGAGCAGAAAGCCACGCCTCCTCAACGACGGGACGCATACAAACCTCGCCGACTTCGAGACTTCCCAAGCGCGACTGTGGGAATCAGAGATTGTCCTTTATGCCCGACGTGACCCAGAACCCTCAACGAAGGCATCATGGAAGCCGCGGACTACATCAGCTCCGGGCCCACCGCCACCACCGCCGCCGCCGCCGCCGCCACCGCGACCGCCACCGACGCCACCATCACTGCCACTGACACAATACCCTGACCTCCCTGACTTCGACGAAGGACTATGGGAGACGCAGGAGGCACAGCCGCAACCACCGCCCCCAGCTCGTCGGACACCCCCACCGCCCGCGCCAACACCACTGCCAACAACACCCGAGGTGGGAAGGCGGAGGAAACGCGCCCAAGAGACGCCGGTAAACACACCTGGACAAGAGCCACCCCCGAAGACCCGGCAGCGAGTTGTACGGAAGAAGGCGCTGGTATATCGCCTACAGAGATTGGCGCCCGCACGGGCGAAACGGCAGACGAAAGGGCGAGACTCCCTGCTACGCAAACGCAAAGCGCCGCACAGAAGCCCAGCAAGCCAAGGATGCCCAGGATGCGGGAAAACGGAGTCCAGGGCAGGGAACCCCCTCACAAAGACAACCCTCGCCCGACACACAGCCAAATGCCTGGCTTATCGGGACATGCAAACTTCGACAGACGAGGAGGACGAGGAAGAAGAGGAGGATGCTGAGGAGGGAGGATCCCAAGACCACAAAAGCAGTTCGAGCGCGAGTTCTGATACAGTGAAAGACTCGCCCCCCTCGAAAAAAACCAAGCCGAGTAACCCCCCCAAAAAGACCCTGCGGTGCACCAGATGTAACTCGACAAAGACGAAGCACGGATTCCCCTTCACAGAAGACTCCCTCCAACGACATGACTTGCAGTGTGCACGAATCAGAGGCGACAACGACGAAAACGACAACCTATAGGTGAACCCTTAGGTGCTAGGTGCAAGCGGGCGACGAGCACAAATACCCCCCACACCCCTGTCCCCTAGTCAAGGAAGCCTTTCATGTTATCCCAAACCTTGAAACCCCCCCCCCTCTCTGCGTTATTTCTCGTTCCTGACGACCCAACCGAGGGCAGCACCGTAGGGTGCTGTCGATGCCCGGAAAGCGCACGGAACCCCCAGTTGAACGAGAGGGCATCGAAACTGGGAGGGACCACACACAAAAAAGACAACCCGGTATGCGGGGTTTGAATGGCCCTCAGGGAAGCAGCGCCCCTGCCATGCATAACTGATTTCTCGTAAACTCTTTTTTGAAATGGAGCGCTCCCCCCCCCCCCTTTTCAAAAAAGCAAACAGATTTTCTTACATATCACCCCCTTCCTTTCTAATACAGAAGTCCAACTAAGGTTGGTGGGGTAATAACCCACCAAATTTTTCTGGGACCCCCAAATTTTGGGCAATTTTTGCAGTGGGTGGCCGAATACAAGGGGGGGGGGGGGGGGTCTTGCATTCGGCGGTCCGTGATTTTTCCAAATTTTGGTGAATTTTGCTCCAGGTGACCTCGTGGAATCGCGATTTTCGCCTTCCATTGCACGATTCGGAATCCGTGCGGATCGTGGTGGGGTCATTTTGTGGGTGCGGGTGCCAGGTTTCACTCATGAAATGTGGGCCTGATTTGGCTCCTAATAATGGGAGGATATTCCCAGGAGTCAGCCACCTGTGAGGACCCCCACTGTGGTGTCCAAAACCCTGTTCTTTCCACCCTGTGCCGTGTGTGATGATGCCACACCGCCTCACTCCTTCACAGGATGCACTCCTCTCGATTACGCTGCCAAGAATACTTCCGAGCATGCTGTGAAGATTGTCGAAGCCTTGCGTTCTCAGTGTCCAGCTGTGGCGGCGACCACTGGTATGCACTGTCCTGCTTTCTGACAATGTGATTTCTTCTTCTCTTTGGTGGTGCCTGACTTCGTCCCTCTGCAGACTTGATCTGGTGCTGGTGTTCGGTCTGCCTTGTTCGTCAGTTGGTTTGTGTCTGGCGACACATGCAGGGTCCCTCTTCATGGAAGTTCGAGAGGTTTACCTGGCATCGTGTTGGACAGAGGACAGGCAGCGCCTACCCCGTGGAGTCTCGGTGCAGTACACGACACGCACCTTGTGGGTTGGATGCTTAGAAGGTGCATCCAGGGTGCAGGCTGCCTGTCAGTCCAGGCCGCGTTTGTGCCGTGGCTGTTTGTGTGTGTCTCGCATAGTTGACGTGGACTCATCCCAGCACCCATCACCACAGACAAAGAGCCCAGCGCCGCAGTGTGCTCAGCGGGGGGCACAGGCGATGGGGGCTGCCAACAGCATGCGGACACGGATGCGGCTGAAGCCGACCAGGAGACGTGCAGAATGTCGCTGAGTGAAGCCATCGCGCGGGACGACTTGAAGAGCCTTCAGCAGCTCTTGGCAGACGGTGCTGACGTGCATGCCAAGACGCAGGATGGTATGCTTCATGGTTCAGGTTCGGAGCATCGTACCCCACCTCTTGTTGTAGGCCTGAAGAGTTTACATTCAGAGGCACGGGACTCAGCGGATCTTCTTGTTGTGCACTTTGTCTGCTTCCCACCTTCCCGCAGCCTCAGCCTGTCCCAGTGGTTGTGTGGCGGTGGGGTGACCTCGTGAAGCAGGTGTCGTGAGCCCGCCACCCTGTGCCGTGTGTGATGCCACACCGCCTGTCTACTCCGGGACCAATCGTTGGTCCCGGAGTCGACATTGCCACAGGTGGTCTTCTCTACGGTGCCGAAGACGGCATGCTGGTGTATTTCCTCCTATGTATGTATAGGAGGAAATCGCCGAGCTTTGACAAAAGCTTGAGGGAGGGAAGAATCCCGCAGTCGCATGTAGAGAATCACAGCCACAGGCGGGTCTGGGGGGCAGAGCCCCCCAGCTGCCGCCCCAGCAGCACCCCTGCAGGGGCGACGGGCATGGGGAACGAGGTGGGTGGACCCGACACCGCCACCACACGTGCAGTGCACGTTTTACCGCGGGTCCCTTGCCGAGGCACCCTTCGTTACGGGAGTTGACAATTTCTCGACCCCCGAAACCTTTACAGCAGTGCCCCCCTTTTCTGACGCTGTGAACTTCCTCTCCATTCGGTGCACTTGTCTTGCCTTCATGCGCACACTTTGTCTGCTTCCCACCTTCCTGCAGCCTCAGCTTGTCCCAGTGGTTGTGTGGCGGTGGGGTGACCTCGTGAAGCAGGTGTCGTGAGTCCGCCACCCTGTGCCGTGTGTGATGATGCCACACCGCCTCACTCCTTCACAGGACGGACTGCTCTGCATAACGCTGCCTGCGGTATCAGCAAGTATGCTGTGAATGTGGTCCATCTCCTTCTGACTCGGGGTGCAGATGTGCACATAAAGGACAGCAACGGTATGCAACCACCCTTTGCTGAGTTAGAGACCATCCTGTGCTGCCTTCCATTTCAACAACCCCCCGTTGCTGAGGTAGTGAGAACTTCCCCAGCTGTGCACACTTGGTCTGCTTCCCACCTTCCCGCAGTCTCGGCTTGTCCCAGTGGTTGTGTGGCGGTGGGGTGACCTCGTGAAGCAGGTGTCGTGAGTCCGCCACCCTGTGCCGTGTGTGATGTTCCACACTGCCTCACTCCTTCACAGGATGTACTCCTTTGCATTGCGCTGCCATGAACACAAGCGAGCGGGCTGTGAAGATTGTACATCTCATGCTCGATGTGGGCTCCTCCATTCGGTGCACCTGTCTTGCCTTCATGCGTGTGTGCACACTTGGTCTGCTTGCCACCTTCCCGCAGCCTCAGCCTGCCCCAGTGGTTGTGTGGCGGTGAGGTGACCTCGTGAAGCAGGTGTCGTGAGTCCGCCACCCTGTGCCGTGTGTGATGATGCCACACCGCCTCACTCCTTCACAGGATGCACTCCTCTGGATTACGCTGCCAAGAATACTTCCGAGCATGCTGTGAAGATCGTCGAAGCCTTGCGTTCTCAGTGTCCAGCTGTGGCGGCGACCACTGGTATGCACTGTCCTGCTTTCTGACAATGTGATCTCTTCTTCTCTTTGGTGGTGCCTGACTTCGTCCCTCTGCAGACTTGATCTGGTGCTGGTGTTCGGTCTGCCTTGTTCGTCAGTTGGTTTGTGTCTGGCGACACATCAGGGTCCCTCTTCATGGAAGTTCGAGAGGTGTACCTGGCATCGTGTTGGGCAGAGGACAGGCAGCGCCTACCCCGTGGAGTCTCGTTGCAGTACACGACACGCACCTTGTGGGTCGGATGCTTAGAAGGTGCATCCAGGGTGCAGGCTGCCTGTCAGTCCAGGCTGCGTTTGTGCCGTGCCTGTTTGTGTGTGTCTCGCATAGTTGACGTGGACTCATCCCAGCACCCATCACCACAGACAAAGAGCCCAGCGCCGCAGTGTGCTCAGCGGGGGGCACAGGCGATGGGGGCTGCCAACAGCATGTGGACACGGATGCGGCTGCCATCACCACAGACAAAGAGCCCAGCGCCGCAGTCTCCTCGGCGGGGGGCACAGGCGATGAGGGCTGCCAACAGCATGTGCACACGGATGCGGCTGAAGCCGACCAGGAGACGTGCAGAATGTCGCTGAGTGAAGCCATCGCGCGGGACGACTTGCAGAGCCTTCAGCAGCTCTTGGCAGACGGTGCTGACGTGCATGCCAAGGACGCACAGGGTATGCTTCATGGTTCAGGTTCGGGGCGTCGTACCCCACCTCTTGTTGGACGGTCTGAAGGGTTTACATTCAGAGGCACGTCTCAGTGGGTCTTGTACAGTTTCAAGGCCTCTTGTTCGACAACACACGGGACTGCCTGCAGGAGGTTCCTGACAGGCGCGGCTATCCACTGAGTCACGTGTGCACGCTGGGCCTGCTTCCAACCTTCCTGCAGCCTCAGCCTGTCCCAGTGGTTGTGTGGCGGTGGGGTGACCTCGTGAAGCAGGTGTCGTGAGTCCGCCACCCTGTGCCGTGTGTGATGTGCCACACTGCCGCACTCCTTCACAGGATGCACTCCTCTGCATTTTCCTTCCAAGAACAGAAGCGATCATGCAGTGGCGACGGTTTATTTCTTGCTCGCTGAAGGGGCAGATGTCAATGCCACCGACGAGAACGGTATGCCACCTGAGCACTTCCTCTTCGATTTGGTGCACCTGTCTTGCCTGCATGCGTGTGTGCACACTTGGTCTGCTTCCCACCTTCCCGCAGCCTCAGCCTGTCCCAGTGGTTGTGTGGCGGTGGGGTGACCTCGTGAAGCAGGTGTCGTGAGCCCGCCACCCTGTGCCGTGTGTGATGATGCCACACTGCCTCACTCCTTCACAGGATGCACTCCTCTGGATTACGCTGCCAAGAATACTTCCAAGCAAGCTGTGACGATCCGCGAAGTATTGCGTTCTCAGTGTCCAGCTGTGGCGGCGACCACTGGTATGCACTGTCCTGCTTTCTCACAATGTGATCTCTTCTTCTCTTGGGTGCTGCCTGACTTCGTCCCTCTGCAGACTTGATCTGGTGCTGGTGTTCGGTCTGCCTTGTTCGTCAGTTGGTTTGTGTCTGGCGACACATCAGGGTCCCTCTTCATGGAAGTTCGAGAGGTGTACCTGGCATCGTATTGGGCAGAGGACAGGCAGCGCCTACCCCGTGGAGTCTCGGTGCAGTACACGACACGCACCTTGTGGGTTGGATGCTTAGAAGGTGCATCCAGGGTGCAGGCTGCCTGTCAGTCCAGGCTGCGTTTGTGCCGTGCCTGTTTGTGTGTGTCTCGCATAGTTGACGTGGACTCATCCCAGCACCCATCACCACAGACAAAGAGCCCAGCGCCGCAGTGTGCTCGGCGGGGGGCACAGGCGATGGGGGCTGCCAACAGCATGCGGACACGGATGCGGTTGCCATCACCACAGACAAAGATCCCACCGCCGCAGTCTCCTCGGCGGGGGGCACAGGTGATGAGGACTGCCCACAGCATGCGGACACGGATGCGGCTGAAGCCGACCAGGAGACGTGCAGAATGTCGCTGAGTGAAGCCATCGCGCGGGACGACTTGCAGAGCCTTCAGCAGCCCTTGGCAGACGTGCATGCCAAGACGCAGGATGGTATGCTTCATGGTTCAGGTTCGGAGCATCGTACCCCACCTCTTGTTGGAGGGTCTGAAGAGCTTACATTCAGAGGCACGGGACTCAGCGGATCTTCTTGTTGTGCACTTGGTCTGCTTCCCACCCCAGCCTGCCCCAGTGGTTGTGTGGCGGTGGGGTGACCTCGTGAAGCAGGTGTCGTGAGTCCGCCACCCTGTGCCGTGTGTGATGGTGCCACACTGCCTCACTCCTTCACAGGATGCACTCCTCTGCATAAAGCTGCGAACACCACAACCGAGGATGATTGCAAGATCGTCGATGACATGGCACTGTGTCCGCCCCCCATATCGGTGAAGTACGCGCACAGTCCTGCTACTGACAGCACCAATGCTGCTGCACGTGTTCCTGACACAAGCACCCACACACCGGATCCGAGCTTTGCTGTGCACGAGGCCATCATCCGCATCAGGAGCGATGCTCTGTGCAGCGCGACTCTCCAGCTGCGCGAGCAGGCGGATCAGGGCGAGGTGCTGCTGTCGGAGCTGTGCACGTCGCAGTGCAGGCTGACGAGTGCAATGTCGGCGCTGCGGCAGGACCCCAGCACGCCTGGCGGTGTGGCGGAGAGGGACACGGCGTTCCAGCTGCAGGCCGAGTGTGCGGGCAGGCTGGCGGACTTCATCGATGCAGGCACAGACGATGCAGGCATACAGGAGCAGGTGCTGCAACAGATACAGCAACGGGCTGCAGAGTGTGGCGATGCCTTCGTCACCAAGGACGTGCACCAGGTGGACTGTGTGCTGGAGGCTGCCAGCACTGCGCACCGGACGGTCGATACGTACGTCGCCTGCATCGAGCGCATGGGCACTGCGGTGCGCACAGCCACCACTGTCGACGAAATGCACAAGTCCTCGGGCGCCCTGCGTGCTGCTGCCGACGCGGTGGTTGCCGCAGAGGGCAGGCTGCAGGGCTGCAGGGACCGTGCTGCCGTGGCGGGCAGCGCCCTGCTGGCCACACTCGCCTCCGTCAGGGGCCAGCGTGCCCTGTGCGAGTCCATCCTGCAGGAGGCGGAGAAGCGCCCCGACAAGGCAGCCCTCGTGCCGGACATGAAAGGTCTGCGTGACACATTTCTCCGTTGCGAGCAGGAGCTGGACGACATCTCGCATGAGCATCGCAAGGCGCAGAGGTTCGGCAGTGCCGACGAGGCGGAGCTGGCGGGGCGCGTCACCGCCGCACGCAGGCAGGTCTACGTGCAGCAGAAGCTTCTGGAGCAGCAGCAGCGGCGTGTCGCTGAAGCCGCGTTGCACTACTACCCTGAGCTGGATGTGGGGCAGGATATGCGCGAGTGGGGCGGGCTGCTGTGCCAGCGTGTGCGTGACAGCTACACGGAGCGGGTGGAGCTGACCGGCGCCTCCAGTAACCACAACCACCACAACGTGCACAGGGCCACGCGCGGCGACGGCACGTTCTGCGTGCTGAAGCAGTTCGAGCCCCAGCACAGGGGGTCCCTGCTGCTCGAGGCACGTGTGCTGCAGCGCCTGCACCACCCCTGCGTGGCGGAGGTGACGTGCGTGTTCCAGACGACGGACCCTGTCGGGTGGGCCATGGAGATGCCGTACTACTCTGGGGGCGACCTGGCGCAGCACATGCAGCGCATCCGGCAGGAGGGCATGGCAGCCGCGTGCAGGGTTGTGCTCGACATTGCACAGGGGCTTGCCTTCGTGCACCGCAGCGGGGTTGTGCACTGCGACGTGAAGCCTGCAAATGTGTTCCTCGAAGAGGACGGGGGGGCACGCCTCGGTGGCTTCGGCAGCAGCAAGGGCGTGGAACCCCGTGCTGCTGACACGGCATCCGGAACACGGAAGACGCTGGGCGTGCAGGGGACGCCTGGGTACGTGGCGCCCGAGGTGGAGGCGCAGGGGAAGGCGTGCTCTGCGTCTGACGTGTACTCCCTGGGGCTCGTGCTCTACGACCTGATGGTGTCGGGAGACCACCCGCGCACCTGTCTGCAGGCCGGCGTGCAGGCAACCCCGCCTGTGTGCGGAAGGGTGCCCGCACAGCTGGAGGCGCTGCTGGTGCGCATGCTCTGCGAGGGTGCTGCGGGGCGCCCCACCGCTGAGGAGGTTGTGCTGGACCCCTTCTTCTTCTGCTCCCCCCCTTGCTTCCCCCACCCTCACCTACGTCAGTGCTGAGTGACTGGCACGTGCAGTGCGCCACACCTCACCTCATCAACAGGCCGAGATGTGTGCTTACGTTTCACCACAACCCCTCTCCCCTCCGCCATTCCTTCGTGTTCAGTGACATGTGTCGATCGTGTTTCATTTTTCCGCACACTCGTGTGAGCAGAAAGTCACCCACCACAGCAAGCATTCAAACGTGCTCTATACACTAACCCCACCCTTCATCAGGATCAGGGTGTGATTATCACTTCAGGGTTTGTGTGTAGAAGCGTTAACGCATTCTCGGTGCTCGTTTCCCCTGAAACCCCGTCAAAAAGTCGACTTCCGGGCCAGAAATGTGGGGGTTTTGCCACTGTTTTGGATTGCCCTTGTGATTGTGAATGACAAACAGGCTCGTCAGACACTCCGGTTTTGTTGGGCCCTGTCCCCAATTTCCCGACGCTCTCGAGGTGCCTGGGTGATGCTGCTGCTCTCAACTCTGATGGGGACGGCCTCCCTTCCCCACTCAGTGGGAAAGCAAATGCTCAACACTCCCTCTCGACCCTTCACCTCTTCCTATTTTAGATATCAATAGAAATATTAGATGAGAATTTGGGACGTCACTTCTCACCATCAGTCGCGCCAGAGACAAGCGATGCAGCCGAGCGAAGTCGTGAAGTCACAAAGTAAATCTCACGACTGAGGGGGTCTTCGCTGGTCGTTATCCTTCGTTCAATCTTTGTCGGTTTTCAGCTAATTCAACAGGAAATGCACCAAAATGCACTGACGATCACCCCGTAGCGAAAACCCCCTCAGTCGTAATATTCGGAGCTTTCTTCTTACTGATTTGCAGACAAATGAGCGTACTCGACGTCCTTCTGTCGGTAGCTTACCTAACGCTCTGTAAACATAACAAACGGAACAAACCGGCAGCAAAGTGTAACCAAGAATAGTTTTTCTGCAAGGTCGAAGGGGAGCGAACGGAACAAACACCACCTTCATCTGCCAACAACAAGTGGTGTTTTGCTCCCTGCCTTAGCCCCTCCGTACGTCAGCTTTTGCACCGAACGCCGCCTACTGCAACTGAAAAGTACGGAAGCGTCAACGCAAGGAAAAGCGCCAGCAAACAAAAGGAAACTCCAACAGAGCGGTTGGAGCTGTGAAGTGCAAGGTCGCTTTTTTGGAAAAACACACCCCGTGTGGTAGAGAAAATACGGCAAGAGTCTCGGTGGGTCGGAAGAGCAGATGGTTCCCGCAACAGCTCCCGGGGAGCGGCGGGTATTCGCATAGGATGCTGGATGTGTGAACACGTTTGTGCGGTTTGTTCTGTGTTGTGTGAACATGTGTGTGTGTGTATGCTCCACCCAACCCGACACATGTTCTGTACTTCAGACAGGGGGGTTTTGTGTGTGTTTTTTCTGCCGGGTGGAAGCGATCAATGCAAAATCATCTGAAAGGAAGACTCGAGAGACTGCTGCTGTATTTTCCGCACACTCGTGCGCGGAAAGCGACCTCCCACAGCTGCAACCAAACGTAGCCCCCACCCTATAGGAAAAAAATATGGTTTCGGGGTTGCAGGTAGCGTCAACGCAGCCAACAAAAGGAAAATCTATTCAGATCGGTGGGTGTTCTCGCGATCGACGAATACCCGCTGGTTCTTCTCTCCCCTTTTCTGATTTGCAGACACAAAGTTTTCTATTCAGAGCGGTTGGAGCTAGGAGGAACGGGTGCTGTTTGATCTCTGTGTCTTGTTGTCTCTGCTGCCCGACCTAAGACGCACACCACACCCCAACACACACCACTACACGACGCGCTGGCAGAAATCTCCTGAACCGGTTTGAAAACAGTAACCGGTTCCTTGGGAACCGGTTTGGGAACCGGTTGAAATCACAACGGCAAACCGGTTACTGACAAATCCGAACCGGTTGAGGACAGGTTCAGAACCGGCTGGGACCGGTTCTGAAACTGGCAAAAACCGGTTCGTGAACCGGTTTGCAGGAACCGGTTTCAGAACCGGTTCGAGAACTGGTTCACGAACCGGTTCCGGAACCGGTTCGTGAACCGGTTTCAGAACCGGTTCTGGAACCGGTTCCCCCAGTCCTGACCGGATTTCTATAGGGGGACCCTTTCGAATTTTTTTTTCGGGGGGGTAAATTGAACGTTTTTGGCCATTTGAAGCCACTGCGACCATTCCCGGGCCTCGGAAATCAGATTCTTGCCCCTCAAATGCGGTACCGGTCCGGACGAAAATCCGGACCGGAACCGCAGGTACCGCATGCAGCCGCCCCAGCGCCGCCCTCCCCACCCCCCTCCCCAGCCTGTCCCAGAAGAGGTCGCTTTTCCCATTGGTGCCTGCCTATGTATTGCCTCTGTTGTGCCTGCGCCTGTGCCTCCCTGCCCTGTATTTTTTTACCCTCACGGGTATCACGATACAGGGCAGTCCACCCCCTCCCCCCAAAAATCGTTCGCATCATCTTGGCGCCCATTCCTTCCACTTTCTGGATGTGTTTGGTATTTCCGAACGGAATTTTCCAGCGTCAAGACTGATACCTCGCCGTTTTAGAGTCAGTCACTTCTACCGCCGCTGCGATTTGCGATACGGTAGTTGTGCAGAAATGCTAACATTTAATTTGCTCTGTGGAACCTGGACTGCACCTTCTGGGCTGTGAGTCTGTAGATAGTTGGACAGTTGCGGAACCCATTCTTTGTGTGCCTCCGACTTGAGGAGCTGTCGACTTCAGAACCAAGGTTCAGAACGAAGATGACGACCTGCTGTGAGCTGCAAACCTTCTTGACACACCTACCGTACCTGCATTACACTCGTGGTAATTCCATACCCCTGGAAACAGGAGACCACCGTCTGTTCACAGATGGTCTTGAGCGTGGTAGCCATCTTTGCTATGGAGTCACGATTAAGTCTTTGTGGTCACGTGGGCCCATGAGCAGCGGATACACTTGGAGTGGAGGGAGGGGGTGCGGTTCTGGAAAAGCGGGTCTGAATCTGGTCAAGGACGACTGAGGGCTTCAGTTCGAGTTTAATGTGGGTCCAAGGGTACACAGGAGATCACTGCTTGCATATTCAACCTGCTTGTCATCCTCTGGTTACTGTTCAACGGCTCGAACTCCTCGACTTTCCTTGGCTGACTGAAATGAAACAATACGTATGCTGCTATTGTGTTGTTCCCCTGACAGAGGAACACAAGGGAAGGGTACTGCAGCTGTCCACGAAGTGGCTCGACGTAGCCACCTCACGCTGCCTAGAGGGTCGGTTCAGGTTGAAGCAGAGCAATTAAGTGTTAGGGGGATGCCTTTGGTCAAGGCCTTTTCTAAAAAAAATTGACCCACGGCGCCTGTGTTGTAGCTCGGTCTACGCCAGGTTCCACACCCCGTCATCGCAAAACGTACACATACACAGAGGCAGGCCTCTGTGGTACGGGAGCATGATGGGAGGAAATTTTGCCTTTTGGTCAAAAAGGCGCCTTTTTAGAATAAATTGACCCGCAGGGTGGCTGAGTCTTATCAGACAGGCCGACCTATGTTGATCAATGGAACCACACAACCTGTTCAACCTGCAAACCACCCGGGGTGGCGGCTGAGTCCTCACCCCTGCCGTAGCATGAGATAAGCCGACGTCGACCTCCGCTCCGGTCTCTCAACAACGGTCGTCACCAGTTGAACCGCGTCTGGGAAAGCCTGATCTTTGGATCTGGCCTCCCTGTTGTCACTGTGATTCGAAGAACTGTGGGGTTCAGAACCAAGGATGAGGAACTGCTGTGAGCTGCACACTCTCTTGACACACCTGCACGTATCTGCGTTACACTCGTGGGAAACCCGAACCCTGTATTTATACAGGAGACTTCCATCTGGGACAGTTTCTGTTCCAGATGAGCTTTGACAGTGATTGGTAGCCATCTTTGCTATGGAGCCATCGTCATTGCTATCGTCGTCACTCGGACCCATGAGCAGCGGATACAATTGGTGTGGAAGGAGAGGGTGCGGTTCTGGATCAGTAGGTCTGAATCTGACACTGGGACTGAAACCCATAGGTCTGAGATGACTCAGTGCGGGTCAGGTCCGTATACCGGTCCACCGACCGGTACACGGCCAACCGGTCGGGACCCACTTTGCCCGGTTCGCAAATGTCGGTTCTGGAACCGGTTCGGGCGGAACCGGTTCACCGGCGGAACCGGTTTACCGGTGAACCGGTTCGGCGGAACCGGTTCACCGGTGAACCGGTTCGTCCGAACCGGTTCTGGAACCGGTTCCACCGAACCGGTTCGCCGGTGAACCGGTTCCGCCGAACCGGTTCCAGAACCGGTTCAGCGTGCCAGCGCGTCGTGTATTTCCGCAAACAGGTGCCCCCCCCCCCCCTCCCCTTCCCTCCCCCACCCCTACCTCACACACGCGCACCGTATTGTATTCCCCTTCAAGTAGACTCCGTGTTCTGTCCTTTTACCTCCTCCCACCCTGCCTTTTATTTGTACTGGGGGTATGGAAAAGTCGGTGAAAAAAAATGAAAAAAAATGAGAAAAAATCGGCCGAAATTTGCTGTTTTTCGCTAAAAAAAGAGTGTGGGGAGTTGGGTCCAGTTTAGCAAAGTGAGCATATTTTTCGAAAATTGAAAAATTGGGGACACCAAAAGTCCCCAAACGAGTCTTCGACTTGGCCAGCAGAGAGAATTTGTTTGGTGAAAAAATGCCCCAAAAATTGTCGGCCAAAAGTTACTGTTGAAGACGGCACAAGTTCTCTGCACAGGCTGGGTGGGCGCAACGCTGACGAACAACGACAAGCCGGAGGCTGCGACTGTGAAGAATACAACGAACGGCCCGGGTCCTCCTCTAGATGCCCAGGAACAATGTCCTTCCCACCGGTGTTACGCGGGGCGTTCCGGGGGTGGGATAGTGCTGCTGCACAGATGCCAGTGTGCCCGTTGAGGAGGGCCACTCCAGTCAGACCTGCTTGTTGCTTGTACATCACAAACAGCAGACCCAGAGTGGAGTGCCTCATCCCGGTCAACTCAAACACTGCTAGATTGACGAGGCCACCACCTCCTGGCACTGCCTGCACGACAGGGACGGGTGACCTGCAGGTCGTCGTGAGCAGGACCATGGCAGCCCACTCGAACACCTGTGCGGGGTACCGCAACTCATCTTGCTGCGGGTGTGCAGCGGGTGCGAGTGCGCCCCGGCCGGGGGTGGCACATACTCCTCCAGGTTTTGCTGACCTCCCAGAGCGATGGCTCAACAGCCACAGCCTTGCCCCGTCAGCCTGCCCACGCTCCGCCCCTGCCGACGGGGGGGGGGGGGGGGGGGGGGGCTCAATCCGCAGTTCCTCGCCGCATTCGCCGCCACGGACAGGAGAAATACGCACAGAGGAGGAGCAGGCAGCTCATTAAACGGCTGGTCCCCCGGTGTATCTGGATGCACCGCCCCTGCACATACGGACAGCAGGGGCTGGAAAAAGAGATCTGCATTTTTTTGACCTCCCCGCCATCTGGATTTCCAGATCAGCCGTGAAGCTGCATACAGTCATCATGCACTGCATCATATCAGACCCACGGGTTCATCAGCCCCTTAGATTCAGACCATGCATTGTCCAGAACTGCACCCTGTCCTTCAACACCAGTAGATCCACGGCTCATGGGCCCATGTGACGACAAAAACCTGATCGTAGCTCATAGCAAAGATGGGTAACACGATCAAGATCATCTGTTCCCAGATGGACGTCTCCTGTTTCCAGGTTTAGGGTTACCGCGAGTGGAGCGCAGATTTACCAAGGTGTATCAAGAGAGTATGCAGCACTGTCCCAGCAGTTCCTCCTCCTTGGTTCCGACCTCCCACAGTTCTTCGATGACAGGCACAACAGAGTAAGAAGCAACACAGCCAGATCCTTCGATCAGGCCCAGACCCAAGCAACAGAGCGGGGGGGGGGGGGGGATGAAGTACCTCCTTCAAGAACGTCGCACCACTGGTGATCGCGGCGTCAGGGAAACCGGCCGTCCTGATGAGAAGACGGTCGCTGCGAAACGGCCACTACACAACCCGGGAACCGGGTCGCAATTGAAAACACGGTGGGATCTTGTAAATTTTACATGTATAACTACAAGTATATACCGTATACGTAAATATTTTGGAACGTAAATATTATGGAACGTAAATATTATGGAACGTAAATATTTTGGAACGCTGGTGGGTTGGCGTTCAAGATTTTTTTCGTTCCATAATATTTACAGGGCTTTCTGCGACTCGGGGACTTGGACCAGGTGATCGGACGGCATACAGAGTCCCTGACGGGACCTACTCGTGCACTTTTCGCGCGATTACCTGACGCAAGCCGTCCTCACCACCGAGTCCCCAACTGGCCCTGTAAATATTATGGAACGTAAATATTATGGAACGGACCGGCCAAAAATGGGCCCGTTCCATAATATTTACGTTCCATAATATTTACGTATACATGTATTATACATGTATAATACTTGCATGTCAACTATTATACATGTATAATCATGGATATATTCAGATCTTAATAAGAGAGGAATTTTTTTCGCCAAATCTACCTCCTCCTCCTCTTAGATTAAGACCTTAGTCCATAAACGGCCCAAAAAAGCCCAACATCTGAATCCCCTTAATTAAGGTCTTAAACCTCTTAGTGTAACCTCTTTAAGGTCTTACACTCAGAGGTTAAGACCTTAGTTCGATCTTCAGCAATATTACGTTGACAGCGGGTGAACCCAGCAGGTTCCTGCACACACCCGCCCCCCGCGCCCCCACCACACGCACGTTCGTGCCCCCCCCCCCCCCCACCACACACTCAGTTGACTCCAACACTCACATCCCCCACGAGGACTCTTATTTGCGTGGCAGCAAGTGGCAACATAGTGTGAGAGAAATGCCACACTGCAAAAGTACGCTTGAGTCACAGAGCGGCAGCAGAATACAGGTTGGAGTTTTGCCGCTCAGCGGATCATCTCACGCGGTGTACGCGTGTGCATTGATGGCAGAGACTGCCTCTTCGAAAGAAGCCAGCACATTCTTCGGGATGGTGGTGGGCTGGAGAATGTCGTCCTCCCACTCGACGACTTTCGGCCCAGTCGCAGCAGGATAGCCCTTCCGCAGGGTCCGGTCGAACTGGTTGGGTAGGTCCTGGTTGCAGGCATGGAAGAGGATTCGGGCCCGAGTTGATGCGTGCGCTGCCATGCGGGACGGGGGGAGCACACGGCGCGCGATAGAAAACACGCTGTCACACCCCAGAGTCGATGCAGTCACCGCCAGCAGATCAAGGCACAGAGTACGCAGCGCGCACTCCCCGTAGTTCAGCCAGAAGGAGTCCACATCGCCCTTCATGCCCTCCTTCTTGGAGTGATCCACATACTCTACCCACGCCGCCTCCTCGACTTCACGGAACGCCGGAATCCAGGCAGTGATATCCTGGAAGGACATCAGGTTGTCAGTGTTCCCCATGATCTTGACAGCACGTGGGTTCACGTGTCTCATCGCCTTCCAGTAGTAGTACGACCCCTCCGACTTGTTCCCCCACCACCGCACCTTCAGCTCCTCTGAGAGGACAGCTGCGACTGGGGACTTGGCATCCAGCAGGTCTTCCAGGGACTTCTTTTCCCGCTCGAGAAATTCTTTCTCTTTTTCCGTCTTGGCGTACGCGATGTTGTCAAGGTCCTGAATCTTCCCCTCCATGTCACCCCAAACAGAGTGGCTGTGCGACTTCTTCGAGGGGGTGGTGTAGGAAGCCAGCAGCTCCATGATCGGCGAATTTGCCCGCTCCATCTCCAGCAACTCCTTCTCCAGCCGTGTGACCCCCAGATCCTTGAGCAGCTGGCCCAGCTTCCCCATGCTGGGTGTCGTACTGCCCTGTTGGAGCTCGGTGCTCACGAACACGAACAGCGCCTTCATGCGCTGGCGCACGTGGGTGTACACTTCGATGCGAGACGAGTACCGAGTATCACCTGGGAGGGGGCACTTCACAGCCGGCACCTTCTCCTTTGTGTTGTTCTTTTTTGCAGCGTCGAGAACAGCATGCGCTGCTGGAAGGATATCCTTGAGGGTGGTAGCGGTGGAGACTGCCTCGTTCGGCTGGCGGAGGGCTGCACGGATCTTCCCGGCGCACGATTCGAAGAGATCGGCTTCCTCCTGCGGCGTGCAGTCCTCCCTGAGTTCTTCGACTTCCCCGAGGATGGTCTCCAGCGATGACACAGCAACTCCGGAGAGACACTCCATCTGCACTTCGACCCACCGTCTGTGCCGATACTTGTTCTCATCCCCGCCCAGCAAGTTGTTGAGTAGGCGGGACACCTCGAAGGCGGCACACCCCGGGAACTTCTTCTCCAGGTTGGCCAGCATCCAGGTCTCGCAGACGTCGCCACAGTTGTTCACCAAGTGTGGGACGCACGACACGAAGGGGACACCGAATGCTTCGGCGAGTTCACGGCTTGCAGCTGCGTTGGACCCGCCCTTGTCGGATCTGATGAGGAAGGGGGGGGGCAAGCTGAGGCGCGTCAGCTCGCGCTTGATGTCCTGCGACAGCTCGACCCCGGTCTGGCTCCCCCTCCGCTCCTCCGGACGTATGAAGATCAGCGATGCGGCGAATCCTACAGCGCTGAGGATGATGGCCGTCGCCTTCGTGTCGCCAATCCCACTGTTGTCATGCGACATGCAGTACCTCCCCCCCTTCAGCTTGGCCGTGATGACCTTCTCGCTGTCCTTCGTCAGCTCGTCGCCCAGCTTCTTCACCAGCGGAGCAACCTTCGGGGGGTCCTTGGGGATGCGTGTGCCTGCGAGGCAGGAGAGTACACCCTGCATCGCGCCCGCTGTGATCCCCGTGTAGAGCACCCCTTTCGCGATTTTGTCATGCAGAGCGGTTTCACTCGCTTCAAATGCAGTCACAATTGTGACCTGCCCCTCTTCCCCCTTCTTCTGCCTTGATTTCTTCCCCACGTGCTTGCTGCCGGTGAAGTGGTCCCCCAGGTCGCCTGCCTGGACATGGGGCATCCACAACACCTCGCAGATATCGCAGGAGGGGACCTCCTGAGCCGCT